>CAIGQZ010032461.1:12218202-12229862 GCA_903798205.1 Danio tinwini | reverse complement strand
ATTTTATTTTATTTTATTTTATTTTATTTTATTTTATTTTATTTTATGAAAATTCTCTCCACATTGCCACTAGTGTGCAGCATCCACTTGGATGATGCGACGGCAGCTAGGACAACGGCGACAGTGTGCTCACCACACACCAGCTATTGGTGGATTGGAGAGACTGTGATAGAGCCAATTCAGTGGATGGGAATGATTAGGAGGCCATGATCGGTAAGGGCCGAAGGAGGGAATTTGGCCAGGACACCAGGGTTACAACCCTACTCTTTATGAGAAGTACCATGGGAGTTTTAAAGATCACAGAGTGTCAGGACCTTGGTTTAACTTCTCATCTGAAAGGCGGTGCTCACTGACAGTATAGTGTCCCCTTTACTATACTAGGCCACTAGGACTCACATAGACCGCAGGTTGAGCACCCCCTGCTGGCCTCACTAACTTTGTTTAGTTTCAGCAGAAAAAAGAAACTTATAAAAGTTTGAGTGTGAGTATCATCATATGGATGAAATTGACATTCAGACATCATAATGCACCATCAGAAAAAAATGCTAATTAACTGCTTCACTGTATCAGATGAAAATTGCATGTTTTAAATGTCAGCCCATACTAATTAAACAGCATTAATACAAATATGCATTATCCAAAGAGAATTGCTGCTTTCAAATATATAATTATATGCATTACGGTAGATCCTGCATCAAATTTGGCGACATGCAAAAACCAGTGGCTTCAGTGTTTATATAATAGTTTCATATTTGTGTTCCACGAAGGCAAGTCACACAGTTCATGAACAGTATAGGGGTAAATGAGTAAACAATGACAGACTTTTCATTTTAGTTGTACTATACTCTTAATGTTTCCCCTGTCACCTTGACTCTGGTCTTGAATGTAGTCAGGCAGTTCATATGGGACCATTGCCAGAAGCTCCTTGACTGCCTGACCATAAATTATCTCTCACCTTATCAATATTTCCCATAGTCATAACCATCCAAGAGAATCACAGCCCAGGGTTGTTCAGTGCAGCCAGCAAATAGCCCACTAGCATGATGACATATCTGTTATGGGCTTGCCTCAGGGTTGTGACCAGGATTTACCACATTACGCTATGTGAATAGCCCATGGCAGCAAGGCTATCGTAGCATCTGTGTGGAGATCTTGTTCTACGAAAGGCCAATTCAGTAATAAGCCCAGATGCCTTTTTGGCTTTGTGCTTCAGCCCATTTGTTTCTTCCCTCAAGTCATGAAAGCCATATTAGATTGTAATGATAGTGAGGTAAACTTGAGATTCCGCGATTGGCATAGATCCACCATCTTGTAGGGCTTAAAGAAAGATTGTGTAGCAAGTGACACCTAAACTGTTCTGTTTGTAGATGTGAATTAAGCACTTCAGTAAAAGTTGAGTAAAATAAAATATTATTTCACAGAAAATATAAAGTTCTCCATGGCAAATTTACTTGATTTTTAATGTATGTAAATATTAAAAGTATTGGCTTAATTATTTTACAAGAAAGAAAAAAGAAAAAATATATAAACTGATAACTACTAATAATAATTCATGGTACTGTAGTTCAGGAGTGCACATTTGAATATATACCATGCAGACTAGTATAGAATAACAATGAATAAACAATGTTTGTAAATGTGTTTACAAATGAAGAACAACCCTGTGTATATATATACTTCTATATCTACGTTGAGCTACATTATCAATGACTTATGAGTTTCTTTATTCTGTTTAACACAAATGAAGCTATTTTGAAGAAAGTTACTGTATAAACCTGTAACCATTGACTTCCGTAGTAGGAGAAACAGGTACTATTGAAGTAAATGGTTACAGGTTTTCAGGTTTCTTCAAAATGTTTGTGTTAAACAGAATAAAGAAATGTATAAAGGTTTGAAACAAGTAAAAGGTAAGTAAATAATGACAGAATTTTAATTTTTTGGGTGAACTACCCCTTTAATCTGTGTTATTTAAAATTTTGTTTAGTTATTGAGTAGAACCTAACCTGACCCGATGTTCGAAATTTACAGATAAAAATGTTTTCAGTACATTGAAGCATTTATTATGGTGGGTTATTCTAAAACATCAACAGTCATGACTAGTACAGTATGACCTATGATGTTTTATTTACAATAATCTTAAAATTCAGCATTAGTAATGTCATTTTTGAGCCATCAACTCCAGAAATGTAAGCTAAGAAGATTTCCCTTTCTTTTTACTGGATTTAAATAAGTTTGTAAATTCTGTGAATCGTTTATCTAAGACGTGCACTGAATGGATCATTTAAATAAATGAGCTGCTAAGTATAGTCCTGCTCTAAACAGATCAATTGAGAACAGATGCAGCTGGATCTGTCCAATTCACAAATTAATTGTTCAGTGCAATTTGTGAACCGATTTATTGGGTAGAGTTTTCCCCAATTCAGAGTAACGTTTAAAACATATATATTGCAGTAAAAAGTGCAATAATTTGTTTTAAAAAAGTTAAAAAGTCGTAGATATTTCTTGTCATTCAAAGTACCAATGTTAAATTGATCTGCAGTGGGCGATCCTGGATCATATGACCCCAAAATCGTTGGTCTTCTAGTGTTAATCTTGTTTTTAATCATACTGATTTTAATTTTGTGGAAAACTGTGGAGAGTTTCTTTATAAAATACTGGCATTGAACCATAGGGTTAAATAAATGAAGATAAAATAGTAATTTTGTGTGAACTACACCTTTATTTTTCAGTCGAGAAATATCAGAAATCTATTCAGACCCTCTCATATGTCTAATTATTTTGTTTTGCAGCACAGAGGTTTGACTTGTCATTCATATTGTCAGCTTTCTCAAGCAGTAGAGGGCAGTGTGGATCTGTTCTTTTCATTCTGGAAATGGCATTGCAGCATAGTCTGAGAGCGAGGTCATCTGCAAAGGGGTTGATCTGTAGCTTTGACAGTTACGTGCTAATTATTGGAAATCATCGGTACTCTAACGGAGCCTTTAAAGCAAGCAGTCACACTCTTGTCCTCCACCCCTTTCCCTCACGCCCCCTGTGTTTTTATGGAGAAAACCAAGGGCAGGGATTAATATAACCACAAGCAGAGCAAAGCTTAGGGTGCACAAAATGTGCTAATTTAAATGTCAACGCTTCCTGTGATATACTTTCAGTGCAGTATGGGAACATTCCGAGAGTAATAGTTCAATGAGGGGAAACAAAACAGTCTCAATCTTGGACTTAATCTGATAATCGTCTTTCTGTGAATTGCCTCAGTTTGTCTTTTTCTCTGCTAATTATGCCGTCAGTCTTCAACCGATCACCCCACACGGGCAATTGCAAATTAAGCGGCGGTCGCACATCAGCACGAAAGTGCTTTGCATGCCTGCCGCAGTATAAACTTGGCCTCTGCGGGGAACCCAATGCAACCTGGATCATTGTGTCTTCTGCTAAAATGTGGTTCATTAGCATTCCACCACCATTATAGTGGGTACGTCTGCACCTTACCTGTCCCTCAAGGCTGATAAGGCGAAATGTACTGGAATTGAAAGGGAAGCAGGAGATTTGGTTATCTAACGCAACCACTCCCTTGTCAGCACCTGATTAGTAGCTGTTTCTTGTAATTATTATGATCATTCAGAGAATTTTAAGCACTTTTTCCGGGGGCACAGCTGTGCGGGATGAAGGGGTGTTTAAAGCTTAAAGCCTGGGATACGTTTCTTGAGCCAGCATGGCAGCTTGGTGACAGTGCCTGCCGCTCAGCACAGTAGGGATTTGAGGACCTTTTGTTCTGTGTTCCATGTCATCTGATCAAGAGGATTAAAGATACCCTCCCATCACACCCCTCTGTGGTCTCTCGCAATGGCATCCTCCAATTAGATTCTAAGGGCTGGTGGAGATTGTGGTGGCTCACCACTTTTCCCCGTACGCACAATCCACTTGGTAGAGAGAGAAAGGCGGAGACAAAGAGAGATGGATACAGACACCGAAAGATTCAGTGGCTTTATATGCTTCTGACAACTCTTGGCTTCCACTCGTCTTTTCAAACCCATTATTTGCAGGACAGTACATCGCTTTCATCTCAGCAGCGATGCTGGGATTGTCGCGGCGTGTCAGAGAAGTTGTGCCGAGGGGATGAAGAGACGTGTTGGATTCTCATCGCATTAGCTGGATGCATCACAAAGTGCTGAGTGACTGAGCAGGACATAAGGAGGGAAATATCAGTGCCCACATGAATATTAATGTTGTTTAGTGAAGTCCTGCCAATGTCAGATGGTACTGTGGTACACTCACAGCGCTATTCTGCCTAGCGCTGGTGTGAAATTTCAGTTGCAAGAGAGCACATCATGAGCTGAAAGACTAGTTCACCAAAATACAATTGTCAGTGTTGTAGTTACCCTCATTTTGTTTCATGCATGAAAATGAATAGGGACTAGGTCTCTCCAGCTCCAAAATGACACAATCCAGGCTATTTCACACTATACCAATAGTCACTGACCAATGCAGACAATCATAGATTATAGTTCCTCACTTCCCAACCACCCCCACAACCTGACAAATCCCAATTGAACATATTCAATCAGAGAAAGCTAGCACAGACAAATGGTGACAGGAGTAACCCAACCTGACACAACTAGATAAATTGTCACAGTCTGTCATTGCAGCATAAATTGGCTTATAATTCAAGTCTTCGGAAGCCATATGATACTATAGCAATAGTAATAGTACATTTTTATATAGAGATATGAAATATAAAAATGGATCAGTATATAACAATTTGCAATATTTAGTTTGCTTTATCCAAGAGAGAAAATTAATAAAGTTGCAATGAGGGCATTTGTATATAACAATGTTTAATAATGCAAGGGGGAATCTGCTAAATGCTAAATGTTATGCGCATTTGTTTATATTTTTAAGTGCAAGCACAAGTCTAACATAATAAAAATTCAGCTTGAAAATCATGAATATTTGTAATGTAATGTGTGTATTTATATAGCACATTTATAATGTATGGCCATACACCCAAAGCGCTTCACATTCATGAAGGGGGTCTCTCCACACCACCACCAGTGTGCTGCATCCACTTGGATGAAGCAATGGCAGCACAGGAAACAGGTGGAGTGGAGAGACATTGATAGAGCCAATTCAGTGGATGGGAATGATTGGGAGGCCATGATGGTAAGGGCCAATGGTAGACATTTTGCTAGGATACCAGGGTTACACACCTACTCTTTACGAGAAGTGCCGTGGGATTTTTAATAACTGATTTTAACGTCTCACCCGAAAGATGGCTCCCACTGACAGTATAGTGTCTCCTTCACTTTTACTGGGGTATTGGAACTCGCACATACCACAGGTTGAGCGCCCCCTGCTGGCCTCAGTTTTCCCATGTGGTCTCCCATCTAGATAATGACCAGGCTCAGCCCTGCTTAGCTTTATTGAGTAACCAGTCTTGGGCTGCAGGGTGATATGGCTGTGGCCATTGTATTAATTTGACATTGTCACCTTTGTCCCATGCACTGGGCAAAATATATTAAAACTTAAGCTTAACATACTGTGATATTATTGTACCATAAGTTTAATATTGTTACGGTCTGGTGTGTAGCGCAGTTGAGAAAAAACAAAGTGCGGATCCAAACACAGCATTGAACATATTTAATGAAAAACTATAACAAAACAAAACAGAACTAAAACAAGGCAAGACAAATCAGGAAATACACGGGCATCTCGGAAGAAACAAAAAACACAACAGACAACCAGAGGGGAACACCAACTGAAATATATAATACTGGTAAAGAGTGGAAATGACCCGCAGCTGTGTGTGTGTGTGTGAGTGAGTGTCCGGATAACGGTCAGCTGATTGTCACAAAGCATTCTGGTAGTGGTAGTTCATGTAGTGTGTGTGTAGTTCACCAGCGATCTTCAGTCCCGTGATCGTTACAAATATTATGATGCATATTGAATGAGTGTATTTTCACTTCTAGAGACAATTAAACAGTCTTAGGTCATTATTTGTCCCCATTAATAGCCAAATTGTCCATTCATTCATTCATTCATTCATTTTCTTTTTGGCTTAGTCCCTTTATTAATCAGTCGCCACAGCAGAATGAACCGCCAACTTATCCAGCACACTGGGAAACCCATACACACTCATTCACACACACACTATGGCCAATTCAGCTTACCCAATTCATCTATACCGCATGTCTTTGGGCTGTGGAGGAAAACTGTAAACCCAAGTAAATACGGTGAGAACATGCAAACTCCACACAGAAGTGCCAACTGACCCAGCCGAGGCTTCTTGCTGTGAGGTGACAGCGCTACCCACTGTGCCATCGCGCCACCCTAAATTGTTCAATAATAGTCTAAATAATAGCTGTTGATGACAGCAAACTAATCAATGAGCCAGCAAGCTGAACAACAACAACAACAATGAAAATAATAAAGCTGATTTAAGTGTTCTGAACTGGATCAAGTTAAAATTCATTTAACTTGCGGCATATTTTTTAAATGTGCCAAAGACAGATAGGGCAGATATCAAGATTTCCAGAGAATGATGACTTAATAATTTCGTATTCCTATTTCTTATTCAGTCTTTTTCCTCACACTTACCTATCATGGGATTTTATAAGATATGTAATATAATGCACAAGTTGAATGAACCATTTTATGCCATTTTAGAGCTTGACAGCCAAAGTCCTCATTTATTTTCATTATATGAAGGTTAGTCATCAAAAAAGAGAGGGAAAGTCATATAGGCACCAAATGGCACAAAGAAAATGATGACACGATTTTTTAAAGGTTAAATATCCCTTGTAGTTTGCATATGTTACTCAGCACCTTAGCCATATGTTCTACCACAGGCCTTTATCCAGCTTGT
Source organism: Danio tinwini (assembly GCA_903798205.1). Lineage (NCBI taxonomy): Eukaryota > Metazoa > Chordata > Actinopteri > Cypriniformes > Danionidae > Danio > Danio tinwini. The sequence continues at coordinate 12,223,006 of CAIGQZ010032461.1, read as the reverse complement.
AAACCCTACACCAAGTAACTGGAGGGGTAACACTTGAGAGGTCCAACTGAAAACTTACACTTCTGCTCACATTACTATAAATATTCTATGCAAAATGCATAACAGATAGCACAGCAGGTTGACACTTTGATCTTTGCTTATCTTGGTCCGTGAAATTTAAATGATTGGATTTCATCCAGCTCATGAAATCGTAACACTTGCAGCTCATTTCAGCTTTGATCCCGTCATCCATCTGCGTTAGAGTCACTGAGGGATATTGAAAAACAACTAACAAACAGGGCCACATCGTTACCTTTGAGACAGCGCCATTGTTTTATAGGGAAGAGCTTGGGCAATTTATATTAATTTAGCCACATTGAGGACTAAACTGCCACAACCTCTCGAGTGCTTTAGTCGCACCACCCTGCCACCGGTCCTTTTCCCCACGTGTATTGAATTCCTATAGTTTAATCCACTCCCATTTCCCTCTTCCTAATCCTGCAGTGTAGCAGAATGCTAAACGCACTCATGTCAGCCTTGCATTATGCAGCATTTCTTTGGGATCCTGGTATCCACAGCTCTCCTCCTCACCATAAGGATTAGTAAGAATTCTACGATACAGCATGAGCCCTGGACTAGCGCTGTGTCAAACAAATACAAGCGCAGTTTGTTTCTCAAGCTGTGATCAGGTTAGCATTGGCGCTTTGTTATTGTGCTATCTTTGCTCTCCCTGCTTCGCTTCCTCTACCCCGAGGCTAAGAGCTAAAAAGAAGTGGTAGAGATTGCTCTGAAGCCTGGCAATTATCAGTTAATAACCAACAGAAGAGTTCTATTAGTATTTGTTAGCATGTGGGAGCCGCCTGTGATGCTGTTGTCAGGAGGATTCAAGACTTTATTCATCGGAGCAGAGTGCCGCTTTGCTGTAGTGACTCAGACTTTTCTTTTCCAGTTCATGTTAACCAAGCCTTGGGGATTAAATGCTAACCCAGAGGTTATTTGATGATGGTGTTGTGGAGTCCCAGCTCAGCTACAATAAGTGTGACTGTTCAAGATGAGCTACACACTGTTTTGGCATCATTTATATGATTGCCCACTTGTTTGTTTTGACCTAAATGCTAGATTATACTGAGGGAAGTAAAGTAAGTAAAACAAACTAGTAAGATGCATATTACTGGTGCTATAAGAGTAGCAATCAGGGTCTATTAATAAAAAAAAAAACAGTGGTCCTTCGTTATTCGCCAGAGTTGCATTCTAAAAATAACCCGCAATAGGTGAAATCAACAAAGTAGTTAGCTTTATTTTTACAATTATTATAGATGTTTTAAGGCTGTAAAACCCCTCACTTCACACTTTATACACTTTTCTCAGATAGACATTAACATTTTCACACTTTTCTCTCGTTTAAACACTCTCAAATTTCAAACTTTCATAGAAAAATAAGTCCAGTATTATAGAATGAAACCAAAGATCAAAACCATTTGATATTCATTATTCTGTAATGGCACCCTACATCCGTGTAGCGTACACCTTTAGCATGTCCAGAAGTTCAACTTTTTGTAAGATAGTTAGCATCTTCCTCTGCCGTTTGGGTGCTACCACAGGTGCAGAACATTTAGGCCGTACTCACTATGTACAGTTGCCTTGAACTGGGCCAAAGCACGCTTGTCCCCCTTTCCCGTCTCCTCCGACGGCCCACACTCACATTACATTCGGGCCTGGACACGCTTACGTCATCAATGACGCGCTGCTCAGTAAGCGCTCCCGCTCAGCACAGAAGACATTTCTTTAGTTATATCGTTTAAATCGTTTAATATGCGGTGACACGCAGTCTAATATTTCGCCAAACAGATCAGCCACTTTTGACGCTCATAAACAATCATAAAGTCCTCATGCTGCAGGAATTAGGAGGTTTGCTAAAGGTGCAGCTGATGTGCAGTGAGGGATTTGCGTCTTTAATAATCTACGACAGTTTGTGTTCATTGAACAGTACGAATGATTAATTAATCCATATGAAACAGTCCCTTAAAAGTCACGTCTCGCTTTCAGTTTCGGACTCAGGCACACTTGCACTCACACTGTAAGCATACCGTGCCTGAGCCCAAGTGATGCGCGCTCAGGCCCACCTTTTCCAACCGGGCCAGGGCCGCCCAAGTGAACCGTGCCTAAGCCCAATTCAGAGCACTCACACTATTCAAACGTTCCGGGAAACGAACCTGGGCACGGTTCGGATAGCATAGTGTGAGTAAGCCCTTAGTCAACATTGCAGGGAGAAAACTTGCAAACATACAGTACAGCACTTTAGAGTCACACTGATAGCGATCAAATATTTAGGTAACTTTGGCAAGCTGAACACATTCTGGAGTGTACAGGAGACACGGCACGGAGGAGATTGATTGACAACGGTCTACAGCCAATTAAGGTGCTAATCAGGACGCAAAACACAATGTGCTGTAGAAAAAAAAAGCATGTCAATTTGCATAAAGAAAATCAGTGAAACTGCAAAGTCAACTGCGTTATAGCGAGGGACCACTGTGCACTCAAAAAACTTTTGCTATTTATTCAAATTACTCATTTAAAATGAGTTGAAACAGCATTTCTTTTGTTTTTTTAGACAACTTAATTGTTTTATGTTCAATAAAAATGTTTTATTAAGTAAGTTCACTTAATGGATTTGTGGGGCGGCATGGTGGCTCAGTGGTTAGCACTGTCACCTCACAGCAAAAAGGTCGCTGGTTTGAGGCCCAGCTGGCATGTCTTTGTAGAGTTTGCATCTTCTCATGTTCGCATGGGTTTCCTCCTGGTGCTCTGGTATCCTCCACAGTCCAAAGACATGCGCTATAGGTGAATTGGATTAACTAAATTTGCCATAGTGTGTGTGTGTGTGAATGTGAGTGTGTATGGGTGTTTCCCAGTACTGGGTTGCGGCTGGAAGGGCATCAGCTGTGTAAAACATATGCTGAATAAGTTGGCAGTTCATTCCTCTGTGGAATGATAAATAAATAACCCTGATAAATAAATTGACAAAGCAGAAGGAAAATAAATTAATGAATAATCAATTTGTATTGGGACGACATTAAATAATTGTGTGGAACCCAGCATTTGGCGTACTAGATTTATTACATAAATAATTTTTATTTTTTGGACCTAAACATGCTCATGAAATCACAAAATTTTGCGCACACACACATTTAAAGTATTAAAGTAGAAGTGTTACTACACATTTGATCTGGGATTTTGAATTCACTGTGGTAAAACAGCTCAATAGTACTATCTACTGTGTACACTTTCAACAAAATACCCTCTGTGCTATGTTTCATGTAAAAATACCAAATTAGAGACATGGAACATCCCAATACTGTACTTATGTCTGTTGGAGAGAACTCTACATCGAGTTAATTTTATTTTCTCTACACATTTTTTGGAGGGCATTTTTAGGAGATGTAGTAAACTGTATTAAAAAGATCCTCACTAAAGCCCAATCCCAATTCTACCCCTTGGCCATTCTCCTTTGTCTCAATTCTCTTCAGCGTGAAGGTGTAGGGCTAAGGGGAATGGCAAGATAGCCCTTAAAACTGAGATTTTTCAGGGTCACACTCAAAACCAAAGGGTAAAAAAGTTTCCCAGATTACACCATGTACAACGGCAGCATGACTGTGCAGAAAAGTCAGGAAATGCACATTACAACAAACAAGCACATGTTTTAATGCATTCATAATGGCACTCGTGTTTTACCGCAATGCATTAAAAATATTTTACAAATTTTACAGTGGTTGGTGTAATTTTAACGTAGTTTTCTGATAGATGATTATGGCTATGACATAAATACACAGTACAGTCACAAGCTTATTGCCACATTAAATTGATAACATGATATCATTGCCTTCAGTAATTTCCTTAAGATAAATACCAAAAAATAACACAACTGGAATAACTACAGCAGTCGCCATCGTCAATCTTATATGAAGTACGAGCTCAAGATGACATATGATGACGTGTGCATGTGTGGTAGTGGTGTCTCATTTCTTAGTTTTGAAACCCTTCCCCTTCACACACTGTTTCAAGGGCCAAGGGGAAGAGTAGGGGTAGGGGTAAAAAAAAATTGAATTGGGATTGGGCCTAAATTTGGTCAATGTAATCTAGGCCTTTTTGAAGAGTTTTCATTGAAGGGCATGTCCATTGCAGCCTGACAAAGTCCAGTGTTTAACAAGGAAGAAGTTGTTATATCTCAGACATGCAATGTCCAGTCTGCCCTAAACTTCACATCCTTAATAAAAGTTCTCATTAGAAGACTTTAATCTTTAAATCAATATTTTGTTATATTCATAGTGTCACTAGGAAATGTCAAAGAGTGTGTTTTGTGTGATTTGAAAAGAAAATGTTTCATAATGCGCTTGGATGTCAGCCTTAAAAGATACTGTATTAGTAAGTTTAGCAATCTTTGTTTTTTTTATTCTCATATTTGAGATGTGTTTTTTATGAGTCACAAAGAGAGACTTTCTTAATTGCTTGTGAAATGCAGCAGAGAGGATGCATGTTCTTTTGTGCAGCATTTATCACATCAGAAATGCCCAGAATAAAGCACAGGTTGAAAAGAGTTTTGATTAGTGTCACAGAAAAATCACCTCAAAGCACAACACTCCATTTGTTTGTGCTCTAGAGACTCTGTCCCCCAAACCTCCTCTAGCCTGATGACTCATAATAATTGAGCTGATTATAGCTGCTTTCTTTTATTTATTTATTTTTTTGCATATAGAGGCAAGCAAACAAGCTTTTAGTCTGCCGTTTAGGTAAAAAAAAAAAATAAAAAAAAAATATATATATATAT
>CAIGQZ010032461.1:12187772-12213202 GCA_903798205.1 Danio tinwini | reverse complement strand
TTATAGAGCATTTTAAAATCAAAACCAGTAATTAACTACACTCTTAGCACATTATGTATTTCAGTTCACTCATAAGCATAGACTCACAGGTGGTAGAATAACCCTTCTCTCTGACAGGCTATTACAAACTGCCACAGGTCACAAAGCATGTTTGGGATTTCATACATAAAGAGCAGCATTCAGCTTGTGCTAGATTGAGTCTGTCTCCAGAAGCAGTACAGTGTACAGTTGGGCAGGAGTCCTGCGTGGTGCAGTTTGAGAACCCAGAATAAATGTGTTGCTGGGGAGTCATGCAGCATGTCTCTTAGACCCCAGGGGACTGCAGATATTCAGGCAAATGCACTTGCTATTCATCGGAGAATGGACAAAGACAAAGCAATCTCCACCTGTGAAGATTGCCTGTGCTTCTTACTGAGCAGCAGTTCTCAAGTGACTCAGGAAAGCCACAGTCTGTTTCTCCATCCACCAGTCGAGCTCTGCTGCCCGCAGGCTGCCATATGTGCTCCTGCCATGACTGGCATTTAATTACAAATTAGACATTTTCTGTCACCGCAGATGGATGAATGATAGAAAGAAACGAGATAAATGGTCAGGATGCTAGAGGAAAGGAAACTGTATGTGCTTGTTAGTGCTTTGCAGACTGAAATCGCTCACTTGTTCACCGTGTGATAAGTGAATTGAATGAAGTGAGGGATTCGGAAACTGTAGAAAAAACTAACTTTTTATTAAACTTGGTTAAATTTTAAAGCATACTTTAGAATTCAATAGCAGACAAGTAGACTTGACTTTGTAATTATACCTTTCTAATTGTGTTTATAATTTTTAAATAACCATAAATCATTAAAACTCATAGCAAAGACACTTTTAAAAAGTTAATAAGCCTACATTAACGTATGCGCTCTGTTATTTTTAATATATAGTTTTAAATCCTTTGTGAAAAGCTTTTTTATGGCAAAATAAGCACATGTACTTACTGTAGCACCTTCGTCTGACCATTAAATTGTGAAGAATTATTTCTTCTAGTTTATTTTATTTTATATGCAATTCATTTATGGCTGCTCCTCATGACTTTTACTGCTTTAATATTAAGCACGGCATACAATGGGTAATGATGTTAATACAGTAGCTGTTTATCATATTATGGTAATGCCATTGGTTAAGTTTGACTAATTTGCACAGTTATGCTGTGTGCTATTTCAAGGGGAATACAGTAAAAGACATCAAGTTCAGGTGGGAAACAAATAAGGTGCACAATAATAATAACAACTGCAGGCTGTTATTTCTGACCCTGTTTTGATGTACTCTAAATAGAAGTCAAGTCTGAAACACCTGGAATCGAGCACCTGTAGTGCTTGCCATTATTTTGTGGACCTGGTTATGTTAGCAATCTGAAAAAGTAGAGGAATGAATAGAAAACTGATGCCTGGTTTCCACTGTGGGCAACATGAAAGATATTCAACGGTCATAGATACCCAAAACTCTAATCTTTTTTTAAATTAGACATGCTTTCTGCCATATCTCCCAGCTTAAATTCTCACATTTTTTATAAACATTCCCAAACAGTGACTGTTTGTGGTCTGTTAAAATGGCGTGATGTCATGCAACATTATGGTCTCTGTAAATATGCCACCCACCACTTGAACTGAGGCACATTGCTTCATTGTAAGCAGAAAATATTCAGTATTTTTGCTCTATTCTTTTGTAGAGTTCTCTAAACATCATTAAAATAAAATAAAAATGAAGCTTTTTACCCAAAATAAAACATTTTTAAAAATCAGCTAGTTGCCACGGAAACACATTTTAATTAATTTATATAAAACTAAAAGAAAGATAAATGAAAAAGAAGAAAAATGTTATCTACTGTATGCATGTATGTAGGTATGTGTACTGTATATATAAATCCTATACTTGATCAGCTGGATGCCACAAAAATAAAAAACTAAAATGAAAATACAGATACAATTTTAACGTTACAGTAAACAGAAATAGTGATAAATCTGGGGTTAATTTTAGATTTTCATTTTTCAAAGAATCTCTTTAGTGTACAGTATGTATGGTGTTGTTAGCACTATACACTACCTGACAAAAGTCTTGTCCTCGTTGTAAGAGCAACAAATAATAACTTGGCTTATAAGGGCAAGCTCTTCAGCAGGATAGCGCTCCTTCTCATACTTCAGCCCCCACATCAAAGTTCCTTAAAGCAAAGAAGATTAAGGTACTCCGTGATTGGCCAGCCTAGTCACCAAATTTCAACATTATTGAGCATGTCTGGGTAAGATAGAGGAGAAGGCATTAAAGATGAATCCAAAGAATCTTGATGAACTCTTTGAGTCATTGCAGAGATGTATGGATGCTCCAAGCTCATGGAAGTCATACAGAATATTAATTCTTTTTTTCCAATGCACCATGACCCTATATTCTATACTGTACATTATTTATACAAGCAAAGTCAGACCTTACTGTTCTAATTAAATAATTAAAAATCAAGGCATGATCATACTTTATTTTTGTAAAATAAGCGTAATCTAAAGGCCTTTATCTTTTATATAAGCCACTTCAGAAGCCAAATGATCAACTAGAAGTTATTATTTGTTGTTTAAGACTTTTGTCACGTAGTGTGTATCAGATGTAGCATCACACAAAGAGTATCTTTGAAACTAAAGATGCACATTGTTTTAAACACAAATATAACTAAAGTGCATATAAAAATTAATGTTCAATTGTCAGGTAGTCATTAGGTAAGATTAAATTTTTTCATCTCTTTTCTTCTAGCTGGAGGCTGCTCTTCATAATCCTGTTCAGTGTGCTTTACTCGGTTTCTCAGCGGCAAGCACTTCACTTCCTCAAGGCTACCTGTGGGTAAGTAGAAACAGAAATGCACAAATATTATCATGCGCACATGTATGCATCAGAGATTCAAGATTCTTCACACTGATGCAGGTCTTAATGCTTGCTGGTTCAGAATTGCACTACTTTTTTTTCTTCTGCCAAAATAAACAGGTTTTCATAACAAGCCCTGTGAAATCACCTTTAAAAGTTTTACACAGTAGTCTCATTCTCCACCCTCCTCTGGTGCAGTGGGCAATTTATCACATAATCCCCCAAAGCAGGGGGATAAATCCAATTGGAGCCTTGGTTGGACACAAAAGGACGCCCTTGCCTGTGTCTTTGAGTTAATTGTTTTTGTGGTTATTCTAAAGAACACTGGAGGTGGACTTATGTGGATTTAAAAGATACAAGAGCCATTCAGGGAAATTATATCTGGCCGGATTAGGGCCCTCTTTCTGGTGCCAAAAGTCCTTGTGTATTTCATATCCGAAATATAATTTACTTGACATCTGATCCTGAATTCAAATCTCAGCAGCTTAAATCGCAGGGGTCAGTTTTTTAATACATCTCAGTGCATCCGTTTAGTCTCAGCGGTGCTGCCAGTGTTTCTCATTAGATGTGTTAAAATGTGCTATTATGCAACATTTGTAAACTTATTTTCCCTGCTTTTAAAGCTGTGCTTTGAATTTCTGCCTCTTCTCCAGAGACTCTATGTAAAAGGCAAGTAGGCTTCGTCTGCTGGGAAGAAATGGTTATTTGATTTTATAAAGTTTACAAAGGTTACAGATGTCAACTCTGTGAAAAATGCACTCAGACTTTTATTTGAGGTTTTTAGTAGCAAGTAAGCCAGTATTTATGGTTTGCTTTCTGAGTTGTGGTTGTGAAATAATCTATATTTATTACTTTTGGGTGGTCTGAAATTCAGATCCCAGGTCTACTCGTGCTTCCACCATTTTATTTGGTCTGTTTTTGTAGTTGCAGTGATATCGGACAAACCTTAGGTTGTTTTAGCTGTCAGCTCTGACTAGACTTTTCCTGCAAGTCTGCCTCTACAAGCCTATAGCGGGGTTAAAGAAACCCCTAAAGCAATCAACACCTCTTCCGCTTATAGCAGGTGTCATTTTCTCGGTGAACTCGGCTGGACTGAGAGATGCGAGAAGAGAGGAAATGATTCAGTCGCTTGCTATTTCCCAAACTTTTAAGTCACTGATAACACATCATCATCACAACAGGCAGTTTTCACCGCTAGCGTTCCAAATGAGCAGTGACAGTAATCAGATCACTCGAAGATGGGCTGCTGGGATTTCTCTCATGGCTTAGATCAAAATAATGACTTTGTTTCCAGTCAGTCCAAGAAAGTAAGCCAGCCAGTCAACCGCCAAATTCACTCTTCTTAGCTTCTTCACCTCAAAAAGCTCAGGCCTAGTTATTGATTTCTGCCCTGTGTTCATAATGTAATTTGTGGGATTATGTAGTTAATTGGTAATTATAATAGTAGATAGTTTGTTTGATGCCAGCAGCATGTCTATACACTACATCTACACTTACCAGCCACTTTATTCCAACTGCTCGTTAACACAAATTTCTAATCAGCCAATCACATGGCAGCAACTCATTTAGGAATGTAGACATGGTCAAGACAATCTGCTGCAGTTCAAACTGAGCATCAGCATGGGGAAGAAAGAAGATTTAAGTGACTTTGAATGTGGCTTGGTTGTTGGTGCCATATGGGCTAGTCTGAGTATTTTAGAAACCGATCTACTAGGATTTTCAAGCACAACCATCTCTAGAGTTTACAGAGAATGGTCTGAAAAAGAGAAAATATCCAGTAAGTGGCAGTTCTGTGGGAGCAAATGCCTTGTTGATGACAGAGGTCGGAGGAGAGAGGCCAGGTTCGAGCTAATAGAAAGGCAAAAGTAACTCAAATAAACACCCATTACAATTAAGGTATACAAAAGAGCATCTCTGAACACACAACATGTCAAACCTTGAGGCAGATGGGCTACAGCAGCAGAAGACCACACTAGGTGCACCTTCTGTCAGCTAAGAACAGGAAACTAAGGCTACAATTCGCACAAAGTCTTACCAAAATTGGACAATAGAAGATTGGAAAAGGCTGCCTGGTTTGATTAGTCTCGATTTCTGCTGCGACATTAGGATGGTAGGGTCAGAATTTGGCGTCAACAACATGAAAGCATGGATCCATCCTGCCTTGTATCAACAGTTCAGGCTGCTGGTGGTGGTGTAATGGTGTGGGGGATATTTTCTTGGCACACTTTGGGTCCATTAGTACAAATTTAGCATCGTAGCAGTGCCACAGACTACCTGAGTACTGTTGCTGACCATAATCCTTTATGACCACAGTGCACCCATCTTCTGATGGCTACTGCCATGTCATAAACTGCAAATCGTCTCAGACTGGTTTCTTGACATGACAATGGGTTCACTGTACTCAAATGGCCTCCACAGTCACCACATGTGTTGTGTTGGATGTGTTGGAATGGGAGATTCGCATCATAGATGTGCAGCTGACAAATCTGCAGCATCTGCATGATGCTATCATGTCAATATGGAACAAAATCTCTGAGGAATATTTCCAGTACCTTGTTGAAAAGGGGGTCCAACCTCGTACTAGAAAGGTGTAACTAATAAAGTGGCCGGTGAGTGTATATTTAATAATAATAATAATAATTTGACCTTCAAAAGAAAGAGTGCCATCCAAGATGACACCCAAGCTCTTGACCTGTAAAAAGGGACAAATTATATTACTATCAATATCTATGCTTAAATTATCAGATTTTTCTAAAACACATTTAGTCCCAATAAGAAGGGCTTCACTTGTATCGTTATTTTAATTGACAAAATTAAGCTGAAAGACAATTTTTAATTTACATCTGGTTAAGAAGGGAAAGAACTGGAGGGTTTGGTTTACAGGTAGAGTTGAGTGTCATCAGCGTAGCAGTGGAAATTGTATATTGTATTTCCTAAAAATATGTATAATATATCCTAAAAAATGAAGTAAATATAAACAGGAGTGGACCCAGTACGGAACCTTGTGGAACACCAAAACTATTTACTATGTTAAAATGTTTTGATGTCTTCTTATCTATATCAATCTATCTGTCAAACTATTTCCTAATTGTAACAAGATGTAACTCAATTATATCTTTACGTTAAAACACCTGCCATAGGATTGTTTATCTATATGTGAACCTTTTTGGATTTTTTTGCAAGCTATGGAAATGTAAAACAGGACATACATTAGGAACATTGTTATTGTTTACATCCCTCAAAATGCTCTATACAGAATCATCTCACATAAGGATTTTTTTTAAACACTTGACTGAAGTTATGAAGTGAGTTTGGAGTAAAACCATGTTATTTTATGTACTGATTTTGCATGCAGCATTTACTACACAAAGCTCTTTACTAAATAGCTGTCATTATCAAAGAACGATTATCATTATTGATGATTAAATTGAATTTGATTTAAAAACTTATTTTTGTGTTGCTTGTCTGTAAACTACGGCTCTGTGTTTACAGCTTGACTAAATTTGCATGAAAGCCATCTTTGATTAATCACCCAGTGCTATCCTAAATACACAGTTATAATAGGTTTGGAGGCCTATATTTACACATCCATTGACAACATCTATATAATATTGTATTCAGAAAAATATATGAGTAATTTGGATTAAAAACATAAATAGTGTCACAAGTGGAACACAATACACAGAGGATAAAGCAATAGTGACACATAATAAAAACATTGTTACTCACACTGTTGAAATATTACTGAAAAGCCTTGAACTGTGTCTTGTTTAAAAAGAATTTGCCTATCAATTGAAGCAAACATAGAAGCAGTGTCTTTCTAACACAATCTGGTACACTTTTTCCTAATGTTAATATGTGTCTACAAGATGTGAGTGGCATAATATTGCAAAAAATAATAGGTCTTATTATAATCATAGATTTTGTCTAGACTGAATGCAGTGTGGCATAATACAGCAAATCCCTTAAGATTAACCTATCCTAGTTAAAGAAAAGACAAATGTTTGAATTTGTCCATGTGTACAAATAGACAGATGAAGTCTTTTTCCCCAGACTAACTTAGCTCCCTTTAGACTCTTAGTCAATTTTAGCCTAATTAATGCTCTGTTGCCCAGAGCATTGGCTGTGGGGCTGATTTTCACGGCTTTCCAGCCAGAAAAACAAAGATGCATCCAGGGCATGTTTCCAGATATCCACTCCTCCAAACAAGTACTGATGAGTTTGCTGGGGAACTAAAATTCCAGTAGGGGTAGATCATTGTGGATTTGCGACTGTGTGAGAAAGCAGGAGAAGGAGGGCCCGCTGGAGGTTGTTGCTGAATAGAAAAAAAATGTAGGGAGATTTAGTAATTTTCCAAGCTCTTGCTGAAAGATAAGTCCTCACTATGTCCCGCTGCGCTGCCTCAACAGGCCGTTATTTGTGCTGCCTCACCCACGAGACCTTGGTCGTCCAGATTCTCTGCTATGATACAAATCAGACAAATGATTGCATGCAAATTAGAGGGAAACTGTTAGGCTAAAGACTATATTTAGCTAGGTCATATTGTGCACACAACATGACTCAGAATAAGAATTAATCTCTGCTGTCCAGCAGGATCCCTCCCATTCGGCTGTTGTTTTGCTGTTCTTTGCTTAGGATTACAGCCCCAGTCTCTTACTATCCAGAGGTAATCATAAATGATGTGCCCTAAACAAGGGCCATTTATAATGAGGCCAGCAGACTCTCTGTAATACTCTTTTGCTTTATCTCCCTCGGTTAAACCACCTCTCGAAGGCTTTTTTGTATGGATTTTGTAATTGGAGCAGTTTAGTGCCGCACAAGAAGAGATGAGCCAATTTGTGTGGCGGGCATGATGGGATGCTGATCAGTTCGTTTAATTTCTAATAGCGAACGGGTTGCTTTCCTTGCATAATGCATGAACAACTAACCATGGGAGAGACTTTGCGGCCGTGCAGGGGTGAAGACAAACACTATTTTTCTTGAACGGAGGGATTATTAATTTATGATGCAATGCAATCCCAATGTGTTACAAGAGTCTGCATTTTAAAGCAAGTCGGTAGGAAAATGGATGGGTGCAGAACCTAGATCAATTGTTGAGGCCAGGCACCAGGGGATGGATTTATGAGCAGCACTGTGCTGAAGTCTTATTCTGTCAACTACATGTAATTTCACCAAGGATCGAGTTTGTCATCTCAGTCTCTGTCTTAAAAAGGCGATCAATCATCAGCCCAAAGGAAACCCTCCATTGTCAAACAGCTCAGCTTCTTTCAAAAGACATCTCTCCACCCCACCTTTTCCTCTGCTTCTACGATGAAAAGATCCCTGGAGTTTCAAAAAAAAAATGTTTGAAGTTTTCGGGCTGACGCTGGGAATGCATTAGGGGTGATAGCGCATGCATTTTAGAGGCTTTATCAAGTGGAAGACTGTAAGTTAGATTTTTACGAGATATGTGATTTTAACTTTCCTGTTTTTGTGAAATTGAAATTGACAAGAATAAAATAACAGGGTTGAAAAACATTAAAGTACACAGGAAGTGAAAGAGAGTTTTCTGCTGTTTGGAAATTTCCTCCGTCTGGTTCTTGAAACTGGAAGTAAAAGCACAAAGCCGGGGGAGTGTTTGAAAGTGGCAAAACAACACAAAGATCCTTCCATTCCTCTGCTATTTTCTTTCTTTACCTGTACAGTCATAGACATGAGAGCAGTTTTGGTTGGATGACTGCCCGTAATAGTGGTGCCCTTGCTCTGTTTTTGCAGGTAGCCAGTGGAGCTGATTCCACTCAAGGCCAGGTGGACATCTTCTCTTTGAACAGACCCACACCTCGGCCTGTAAAATCCCTCCAGATGGGAGCTCAAGTGAGGTGTCTGGAGTATGTGCCTGAGCCCAGCCCATCAGAGGATGCTGAAACTAGCCTGCACAGCTCTGCTGAAGTTGGAAATACTATCTGTGTAGGACTTGATGATGGCAGGTAATATATAGACTGTGTAAAATGTGCAATATGATCCTCAGTAGAATTATAAAATACTTTATTATATCAGGTTAAAATGAACTATAATAACACCAGTGTTGGGCTGTAGCGTCACTACAAGTAGTGATGCTACTAGCTTAACTACATTTCTCAGTAGCGTGGCGGTAGCATTGCGGTAGCGTCGCTACTTTATACATGAATTAGCTTTTCAGTAGTGAAGCCATCATCTTACGTAAATAGCGCAGTAGTGTCCACACAACCTACATTTACCGATCGCAGATCATTAAGTGACGCCACCAACATTCACGGAGCTGATGAAAGGAAAAACTGTGTTATAGAGAAAATGCCAAATTCTTTTTCTTTGTGTTTTATGGTGGTTGAAAACAAACTTTTTGGTGATTTTTCTGCCACCTGTCTTTCCGGTCGATGACATCGCCAACCAATCATGGGGCTGACACGAGAAACTTGCTTGATGGAAAGATGACTGTAGATCAGAGATGGCCAAACTAGGCCCATCTGAGAATAGAGGAAGAATGATGGGGATGGTTTATTAGTTTGTTTTATTGTTAAAAGCTAACTGAAATGAAATGTTTAGTTAAATGGGGTAAATCAATCAAATTTTGTTTAAATGTACATACTGTCACCTGACAATGCAGACACTTTGGTGAGCAAGTCAAGTCAAAGGCTGATTCTGCTTGACTAATGAATTCAGCATTGAACTCCACTGTTATAAATGTGATTGTTTATGTTTCTATTGCAGTAAGCTATCATTTACATAAGTCATACTTAAATAAATCAGGAAATTACCTATGGCAACTTTAATGTAATGGTATATTTACATTAAGCCTACGGCTCTCAATGATATTTGGTTTTTGGCCCTTCATATAAAAATGTTTTGGCACCCCTACTGTAGAGGAATCATTTGTGAAGCAGGACCATGCCTCGAAGTACATGTTTTAAAGTTAATTCTGACGCTGTGCTCTTGTTAGAGTTGAATTGGTTTTAAATGTATTCACAGTTTGTACTTTAAATGTGCCCAAGTGCATTTACATAAAACATAATTAGTAGTTTAATGTAAATACAGTATTTAAAATATTTAAATTAATATAGTATTTTTGAACAACACTATAGGGAACATTACTGTATTATGCAGTAGAATTCATTAATAGAGTTGTAAATACTATATACTATAATACATTTTCCTTTATTTTCTATTTCCATACATTACTATAGTATTTGAAATGTGCAACACAGGATTTCTTAAATTTTTAGTTTTTGCTGTCTTGTAAAATTTGTTTCTGTTTGGAAAAGCATATTAATTTATTAATTACAGTAAATAATTGAACTTAACAGTTAAGCCGCATGTTTCATTGGCAGTTTTATTGATCACTAAGACAGAACTTACTTGAATTGAAGTTGCTTCAATTTAAAAATGAAAAAAAATAAAAATAAAAATTGTTTAGATGTAGCTAAGCTACTTTTGCCATGTAGTTTTTAGCTTAGCTTGCTACACTTGCCAGGGCATAGCTTTTAGTGTAGTTAAGGTACGTTTTAAGTAGAGTAACAAATAGCTTTTCCAAGTAGCTTGCCCAACACTGAATAACACTAATAGTTAAAACAGTATAATAATGTAAACAGAAAATCTTCTTTAAAAATGTCCACATTCCATTCTTAGAAATGCATATTACTTAAGTTTCAATATATTTACAGATTAAAATTGACGTGTCTTTAACGGAAGATTTTTTACATAATTTTCTAAAGATTTTTGTCATAAAATAAAAAAGAGTAATTTTCACTCATGCAATGCATTTTTGGATATTCTCATACAAATACCCAGGCAACATAAGATCCAGGGTCACATATAGTGTTACTTTTTGTTGAAACCTGTATTATTTGAACATAAATGTTGTGACAGGATGTATCAATATGCTACCAATATGGTTTTAATATTATCTGCAAGTCTTAAAAGTCTTAAATTGGATTTTGAAATCTAATGTTGGTTTTACAGAGCTAAGTTAAAATAGCTCTGAGAAAGCTAAACCCAGCAAAGCCTTTAGTATCTGATATTGATGTTGCTTGCTTCTATGTAAATGAAATGCCACATCAATGCTGCCTTATTTTCCTGTCAGCTCTCATGGCGGTGCGTGAGAGCGAAGTGGTAGCCAAGACTAATAGCCTAATAGCTGCTTGTTTTGAGGACACATCTAGCAATAAGGGAAACGAGAGAGGTAAAAGCCTTTTAATCAGATTTAAGGTGCTATTACAGGCATTGCAGTGTACACAAAGTTAAGAAACAGGTGACCACTGTGCTCAGTAGGCTAATAAGAGGTTTAATGACTCCAGAGTCATTTAGTTTTATCGAAAAGAATAAACACTATAATTGTATTGGACATCTATATAATTGTAAAGGACATCACGATGGCAAATAATACTGTACATAGAGTCAATTCCACATACACATACATATACTACTAAAAAACTAAAACATATGTAACAGAGACCGATATATGTACAGTAAGTATATCTATAGGTCTCACTCCAAATTGTAATTTAAGGACAATATTTAGTACAGATTTTTTACATACATTTCATAATGCATTATACCAACCTATATGTACAACTGCATGTAGACTAGGCCTGTGGTACCAATTCAGATGCACTCTTTGTGGCATTAAAATAGTATAAGTTACTATCTTGTTAAAAACTTTTGAGCTCAGTGTTGCTTTGTGGGTAAAAAAAATGAGGTGCAGTTCTTTTGGCAGAAATTAAACGGATTCATCTCTTAAAATCACTGATTTTCTGAGCAAATTTAATCATTTGTGAAGGTTGAGAAGAACAATGGGTATTCACAGACATTCTCTATGCAAATGAAAGGAACTGATTAGCTTCAGAGAAACTAAATTTCCCCCTTTAAAAGATCATTACACAATATAACGGCACATACACAGTTGGAAATAAGGCTTTGGCTTTCTTTTTTCCATTTTTACAATTATACTTCCTCCATAGATGTCCTTATATCTTTAATGTTTTTCTCTCTCAAAGCATCCTGGTTTATGGCAGTATGGACACAGCTGCTCAGTGTCTTGTGACTCTCCGTAACCCTGAGGGCTGTCCAGTTTTGTGTCTCAAACATTGCAATAACGTCCTGTTTGCTGGCCTGCGGGATGGAAAGCTCATGGTGTATGAGAGACATCACAGAGGTACGAGTTACATAACGCTTGATGTCTCAATTATATTTTTGTAGAGCTTGCTATCATATCTTTCATATCATACAGTACATTCATTCTGCTTTCAAATGCATCTAACTCTTACTTCCGAGTTGGTTGTCATGCCTTCAAGTTGGAAATACAATGCAAAATAAAAAACCTAACCTGAAAATAATGAGGCAGAGTGAAGGTTGATCTTTGCCTATTTAAAATTTTGCATAAAAATGTAATCCTGCATCAAAGTCAGCCAAATTATGCCTTATCAGAGTATACAGTTGTAATTACTGTTTATATGCATTTGAGACATCTGTCATCAGCATCACATCAAAATGCCTGTGCCATGTTTACAGTGTAAATTTGGAATTTAATGACTTTTAAAGCATTTTTATATTTGTATTTTTTTATTTAGTGGCTAATTTGTATGAATTTATATGATATCATTCATACATTTGCACGGTGTTGGGGGGTAACATTACAACTAACAGTAAATAATATTACTTTTCTAAGTGTCAAGTGAAGTTAATAAAAGTAATACTATTTAAGTTGCTTTTTAAAAAAAATTTACTTGTTACTTTTTAGATGAATTAATTTGCGTTCAAAAAATAAATTGCTGAATAAAAAAAATTGTGTAATGACGTTCAATGAGTCAGTGAGCTCCAGACAGATAGAAACCAAGATGGAAGCGCCTTACATTTCTGTGATGGAAGTATTCTCATTATTTTGAACACATGGAAGAAAAAGGGATTGTCTCAATGGACAGTGATTTTACTGAACTAATAAGACAACAACAATTGCTAAAATAATAATAATAATAATAATAATAATAATAATAATAATAATAATAATAGAAAAAATAATAATAGGGGAAACACACTGGTGCAGTGGGTAGCACAATCGCCTCACAGAAAAAAGGTCGCTGGTTCGAGCCCTGGCCGAGTCAGTTGGCATTTTTTGTGTAGAGTTTTGCATGTTCTTCCCGTGTTCGTGTGGATTTCCTCCGGGTGCTCCAGTTTCCCCCACAAGTCCAAAAACATGTGGTATAGGTGTATTGGGTAAGCTAAATTGAACGTAGTGTATGTGTGTGAATGAGTGTGTATGGATGTTTCCCAGTGATAGGTTGCAGCTGGAAGGGCATCAGGTGTGTAAAACATATGCTGGATGAGTTGTCGGTTCATTCCGTTGTGGCGACCCCAGATTAATAAAGGGACTAAGCCAAAAAGAAAATGAATGAATGAATAATAATAATAATAATAATAATAATAATAAATGTTATTTTTGATGCACTTTACTTCAAAGCGCTACAAGATATACAGTAACAAATAAAAAATGCAGAGAATTACAAGCTTGCATAAAATCCCAGTAAGAAGCCAGAAGTCACACTGCAATGATAAAACAATAAAGAACAATACATAAAGCAAAATGTTATAAAAGTGACAGTGATGATCACAAATTTAATGCTTTGCTAAAAAGATGTGTCTTAAGAAGCTTCTTAAAACAACCGCAAAAAAATGACATTCCTGATGATTATGGGTAATGCATTCCATAATATAGGCACACATAAGAAAAAGCCCTACCTTCCATGGTTTTTAAAAATACAAATTTAGCAAACACATTGCTGTCAACTTTCGTTAATCAGTATATACAGAATATATAGTGTCAGGAAGATCTCAGAAGGTACTATTATAAAAAATAAAATTATTAGTTTTTTTTTTAAAAGGTAAATTAAAGGTGTAGGTTATACAGTGTGCAGAGCTCCTCTATTAAAAAAGAAGAAAAGTACCCTGCAAGTTCTGAAAGAGATCAAGCCTCAGGCAGGTATAAAAAAATAACTCAAAAGTAATGTAAAGCATTACTTTCCATAAAAAAGTAAATAAGTAACACAACTAGTTACTATTTTTGGGGGAATAACTCAATATTATTTTTAAATGCATTAGTTTTAAAAGTAACTTTCCCCAACACTGCATTTGAGTATGATTTGCTCATCCCCAATGACAGTTGGGTTTAGGGGTGGGGTTAGGGAGGAGGTCTCCTTTTAAAAAACATATGTTTCTGTACAAGGGCAGCATGGTGGCGCAGTAGGTAGCAGCCTCACAGCAAGAAGGTCGCTGGTTTGAGCCCCGGCTGAGTCAGTTGGCATTTCTGTGTGGAGTTTGCATGTTCTCCCCGTGTTTGCGTGGGTTTTCTCCGGGTGCTATGGTGTCCACCACAAGTCTGGAAACATGTGGTGGTGAATTGGGTAAGCTAAATTGTCCGTAGTGTATGTGTGTAAATGAGTGTGTATGGATGTTTCCCAGTAATGGGTTGCAGCTGGAAAAGCATCCGCTGTGTAAAACATATGCTGGATACGTTGTCCGTTCATTCCACTGTGGCGACCCCAGATTAATAAAGGGACTAAGGCGAAAAAGAAATTGAATGAATGAATGAATGTTTCCGTACAAATTAAGTTTGTACGAATTAACCACTTTTCTACTATATGTAAAATAGTTACAGTGTAGTTTCCTCATGAGATCAGGCTGGGTCACTCTTTTATGTTTTGTATATAAATTATTCTCCTTTTCCGACTGGTGAATATGACTTTTATGTAAGCAAAACTTAATTTGTAATCCGAATTTAATTAAAGCGTGAGGATGTATACAGTTGTTTCTCTTTCGCGTGTATGCATAATGCAAAACAAAGCTCATCTTGCATATATTGCTGACGTTTGTTTAGGATTTTGGGTAATCACTTTGGATGTAAATGTCTATGTTATTTCTATCCTATTAGGCTTGTTTTTTCTCTCTTTATCACATTAGCACAGAAACGGACAGTTACATTCAGTATGTTTTCCCTTTTCTTTTTCCCACTAATGGGATTAAACACTAAATGGGTGGGATAATTAAGAGGGGTAATTATTAGTATGTCCCCAAATGAAAGGGACTCAATAGAGTGAAAGGGTAATCAAATCAAATTAATAGTACAAATGAATCTGATTGTCCCCGTGTTCAATTTGCTCTTTCATCAACCTTCCATTCAAACATTCAAGGATGTTTTTTTTTTTGTTTTTTTTAAGTCCCTCCTCTGTTAGCTGAATGCCTCAGTGAGTATGTGAAAGATATTAGTTCTGTCATGCATTCAGAGATGAGACAGGAACGATAAGATTGTTCTGGGTATGTATTAGTTAGATGGAAAGCCAATGGATTCGGGATTACCTTGAAAGCAATTTATGATTTTGCAAGTCTGTCCTCTGCCTGCACTTGCGCCTCATTCATTTGCAGTAAGTAAGTGTGGGCTAATGGCAAGACGAGACTGGCAGCATGCAGAACTCGTGGATTTGGAGACATGATAGATAGCAAGAGACTGCGTTGTGTGTCTATGTGTATGTTGGGGGTGGTGAGAGCCAGACAACCCTGGCACAATGGGTTTATCACAATGCACTACTTACCTGGCTGTCAACAAGGAATTACCTCCACTGAAGTGGAAACTAAGATTAATTATGTTGATGTGCAGTGTGGCGATTGAATATTACTATTCATGTAGTGGAAAGAAATGAATTGCAAGCAGATAGATTTCCTGGGAAGTATGGGATAGTTTTTTATATTTATTGTACAGTGCTCTGCATATATAAGTACACCCCTCACAAATCTATCTTTTTTTGTTATTACTTTATTTTTATTGAGAACTTTTTCAAGAGTTCACCCTTAGCTGATGATTGATTATAGAGTGTGTTTGGCATGCTGTCCCGGGAGAGAGCCCTGAGCTCATGAGATCCTCGTGCCCAGGGCTCCCTCCCATTGTAGGGTGAGAGGGGAGTTTGAGCCAGGTAGGTTTCCAGAACTCCCCTGCTTGTTATGCGAATACGAATTAGGAATTACTGTGGATAGATATACAACCGATTAGGTGCTCTTTTAAAAAAAGAGTGGAAAAATTGTGGAAAAATCTAGAGCAAAAACGGACCAAATTTTTAGGTTGTAATTTATTTTTGCAATATTTTGCTTGAATTTAATTGTATTATCTTTCAATTTCTAAATATGTTCGGTGACAAAAATATAATTTAATAAAAACATCTGTTTAATAAATCTGTTTTGTTTAAATGCACCAAAATACATTGCCTTTATTCACTGAGAAATGGATACAAATATTCTTTTTCAAAATGAAGTGTACTCAATTTTACTGAGCACTGTACGTTTAGCCAAAAAATACAAATGATTCCATAGAGCGATACATTGAAGAGTTAACATTGTAATAAAACACTTGAAATATGAGATTAATCAGAAAGCTTTTTGAAACGTATGAGCAAGCGGAAATTGCTTGGGGTGGGGTATATTTTTTTTCTTACCATTTTTTCCTTGATACATTAAGAAGGTACAGTCGTTTAATCAACAGTACGTAGTATTTATAAGGATAATAATGAGGTGCCTAACTGTACGAAGAAAATGCGTAAATATATTACACCCAGAAGCAGTAAGCACCCATCTGAAGAAACGGTATCCATCCCCCTCTACTTTATTACTTTTCAAGCAATAAAGCAAAGACTGCATCTGCAGATGCTTTGAGTGTCCAGATAAGTCCTCTCCGACCCTGAAGGTCCTTGGCTTTGAAAGGGACAAATCTGAGGCAGCCTTCATTTGAGGATGAGGGGGAACCGAGTGGCTGAGGGGATGTTTTCAAAGCATACGCACGCAAAAAAGTGGGAAGACTGACATTTTGAATATGCCATGCAATTAACCTGAGGAAGTCGGAAGTCATTGTAAAGCTATTCTGGTTTCAAAGGCAGAAATAAACAACTCAAAATGTTAATTAAATGGCTCGCTGCGCTTCCCTCTTTAATTTTGCTTCATTAACACACTGCGATGGGGGCGAAAAAGACGCAGAAAAGGCTTATGTAATGCATCCCATAATGGTGTCCATGGTGGCTACGGCACAAACCCTGTGATTAAAACTCTGGAAAAAGTCTGGTGTGTTGTGAGCACACTGGAGAGAAACGCATCACGCCACTGTTATTAACATGGCACTTTAGCTCATTAGCATAAAAAGCGCTAGTTTTATTGAGGGAGAGATGCAGTCCACAAACACGCTGTGCGCTGCTTGTTCTAGCTGTATGTTTTTAAGGCATAGTCAGAAATTATACAGTTCCACTACCAGTTATACATATTTGTCTTGCAAACACAAGGATTTACTCTTGAGTATTAATGAAACCAATTTACTTTAAGTGACTTGCTCAGGGCAAAAGCAGTGGAATTAGCATGCAGCACATTTCTGTAGCTGTGCTATTTGAAGCATTCATTTTTAAGGGAAATAACATGCAAATTTACAAGCATTGACTATCTTTGGCCGTATTTGAAATGTTCCACTAGATAGGATTAGCAATTTTGCCTTCAAGCAAGGTCTTTCGCAGGCTCTGTTGTATTTGCTACCATGTGTTTTTACCTCATTTTCTGTTTACTATGAAGTAAAACTTTCATATTATGCAGTATGAAACATTTTGGGTTGTTTTCTAGGTGTAACTGTACATATCAAACATAATTACTGTATATTCAGGATAAATATCAATAATTATATCAACTTGTATACTGTATTGGATCTACTAGCTATGTGATGAGTAAACTGTTAATGTAATTTTTTTTCTGCAATTACTTTCATTACAATTGCAATTAAAATAATGTAAATTATAGTTTTTAGGGTTTTTGTACCAAACGCTGCTTTCTTTAATTTTATTTTTCAATTCATCTTTATTTCTATAGCTTTTCGCAATGTAGATTGTGTCAAAGCAGCATAACATCTAGTTCTAGTAAACTGAATCTGTGTCAGTCCAGTTTTCAGATTTGAAGTTCAGTTTAGTTCAGTTCAGTGTGTGTGTTCAGTGTTTAATTTTCACTGCTGAAAGTCCAAACACTAAAGAGCTAACCCATCAATGTGCAGTTGAACTTCATCAATTGACACTTCATCAATAGTTACAGTAGTTGGTAAAATATGTGTATTTGGGCTACACTGAGTTGAAATTAGCCATAGATAGATATAGATAGATACATAGCCATAGATTAGCCATAGATATATACACTAGATATTGCATATGGACCATGAGCATGTCAATAGCGCCACCACATTTGTACAGTGCTCCCAGGACAAATGTCAACTGCACTAGTCAAGACTAAAGCCAATCTGAAGATGCTAGACTTCTGCATTGTGTACAGGTGTATTAATGACCAAACAAAGAAAACAAAGCACAAAGGCATAACATTTCATAGATAGGATTTTGTGTTTTATGATTATGTACAATATGTTACAAACATTTGTGCTAAACAAGTGATGGTATTGATGATAATAGTCACTTACTGCACTGACCATAAGGCAAAGTAGCACCAACTCGCACTAAATACTAAGCATATGCTAGTTTTGTTGAATAAAATCAGCAAACAATGTAAATTATATATGACAGCAAGACACTGTGGTGCCAGAAACTTGCATTATTGTCAGCTAAGTGAAGTAACCGCTAGTTTTTGAAGTAACTTTTAAAGGTGCCTGATAACATAATGGTGCCTGCGTCTCAATGTGCATACTGCCCACTCTAAATGATTGAATATTACAAAAGTTATATACCATTTAGATCAGAAAGGTGAATATTATGCACATTGAGATGCAGGGATGTTGATGGTTCACACAAGTCGTTCATAACAGAGATTCATTCTCAAACGAATCGCTCCCTCCGTTATCATTAGAAGTGAAAGCAGGAGAGGGCTGTGTTTTAGGACATGAATCAAATTTAACAGGGAGGGAGGATAATACATTTCCATGCACACAAACACATGCTCTTTGTCACCAATTCCCGTGCTGTCACTTATCCATCGATGTAGAAAAGTGATGTAAAATGATAATTTTTGGAATTAAAAAAACATATTTGCACACTGACCACCGGGAAAACTGTATGAATGTATAAATGTTTACATATCTATTAAGGGTGTAACGATATGTGTATTTGTATTGAACTGTTTGGTATGAGACTTTCGACAAAAACAACATTTCAGATGGTTTATAATGTGCAGCCTGCTGGTTTGTCCATTTACACACATTTTCATCATCACATGATCTCTTATAACAAAATCACATGACCTTTTTTTAATGCGCACACTGGAATTTGTGAGGTAAAAGTGTTTCCATCGTAGTTTATGCACATCTTTTCTTATCGAATAAAAAGTTAATCCTACTCAGTTTTGCGCATATGTTTTTTATGCACATTTTCAAAATTTATGAGCATCATGTCGTTTCCATCAATCGTTTTTTATGTGCATCTTCAAAATGCGCACACAAATAGGTGGATGGAAACATAGTTACTGACATCACGGAATCACTAACTGAAATTAGACGAAAACTAGACTTGCGCACTACATGCAACTATCTCTGCAGCATTCAGACACAGAATTTCTGCAGATTCCAACAGGGCAAAACAAATCACTGAGGCGATCGGTACATTTATAGCTGTGGATATGAAACCTTAATCGGTAGTGGAAATTTCGAGTTTTAAGAAAATGTTAAATGTAAGAGCCCCGTTACATTATTCCTTCATAAACCCATTTCAGTCAGATAATAACTCCTGCTTTCAGATCCACTGAAATGGCAGGTGACAGTCAAATCAAGCAGATCTGTGCTGTCTGAAGAAAAGGTGGACACTTTCTGAAAAAAAAAAAAAAAACCTTAAAAATATATTAAAACTGAGTTCCATATAAAAACTTAACTGTTCTTTTTTTTTATTTGTTTAACTACTAAAATATTACATTTATTTGTATAAGCAGCTTTTTGGTTTTAAGTATAAAGAAGGATTTGTTTTATTTGCTGCTAAGCAGAAACCTCAGAAGTATAGCTTTATATCACTGTTCAAAGTAAAAAAAAAGGGGAGAGATCATGCTTTTATGATGTTAGTTTTAATACATTTAAAGATTTCAATCAGAGAAATCCTCTGTCTTTTTTCTTTTTTTGCTGTATCGAAAACATACCGAACTGTGACACCACTGTGTCATATCGAACCGAACCGTGATTTTTGTGAACCGTTACTCGCCTAATATCTATGGCTCCAGATGGCCAATCCTCCACTACACCTTGGTCCCACATTCATTTCAAAGGAGCGCTACCCTATACTAAAATGGCAGCTTTACTGACACATTCCATCTAACAGACAATAACAGCATAGGCAACATCTAATGTAAATATCTATGGAAATTAGCATTAGCTGCTTTTGTCCATTTCAACTGCAAAACGTAGTTAAACACACACAAAAAAAAGTGTTAAGAAATGAAAATTTGGTGGAAATGACCCAGTTCTTGGGTAAAGCATTTTATATGCTATATTTATAGTTCAAAATACTTGTGTATTGTTTCTTGAACTTATGATGGACTTAATACAATTTTTTGTGTTTCTTTTATTTCATAGGGGGACTTTGGAACCAAGACACCTCTAGAAAAGTAACAATTGGTTCAGATCCTATCAGGACTCTGCTGGCTTTGGAGAACTTGGTCTGGGCTAGCTGTGCTAACACAGTTACTGTAGTCAACGGCTCCAGTTTGTCCACTCAGGTAGGATCATCAAGCACTTCTCATGCTGATTTGCTTTCACACCAGACTTTAGCAAATGGACGAGCACAGACATTGTTTCACGGGCACTTGGCCAACACTGACAGACAAATTAGCTTGTCTGCGAAGATCAATAATCCTACCGAGGAGCTGCAATCCATACAGCCAGGTTGTCTCCTCTGGGGTCTGTTGTTCGCTTTTCTTTTTCCCCCTCTGAGTTTCATACCACACCGGATGAGTAAATACCGCTGACATGCTCATAATCTTCCTCAGCTGTCTCAAATATTGAGGAGTCGTACCCCGGGGATCTACCCCATGGGCCTCCATATAACCCTGAGCCTTCCTTTAGTTCTGCCTTCTTGGGTTTTATCTCCGGAATCAAACATCTCTTTTATCCTGCGAGATTTCTCTGGATGCGCCCATCAGAGAGGAGATTTGAGCTAGTGGTAGGTGAGTGGGTCCCTGCTGCTTTTCGGTTGATCCTCCACAGTTCAGGCCAGTGCTCTGTTTTGTTCCACTGATTACATTGTATCCCTTTCCCCACGGAGCCGTGCTGGCCCAGCAGCTAAAGGGGTAAGCATCTCCTCTACAGCTGTAAATCTGCCTCATTGGGACTCATGGCAAAGTGTTGTACAATGATGTGTGTCGACGGGATAAGCAACAGAGCCTGTGCGAGTTTGGCTGTCTTGTCACCTGTTTTTTTAAGATGTGTGTTCCACACTACGCTGCGTGCTACCTTGTTCCCCTGACCCGAAACGATTGAGGCCGCTGGATCACTATCGATGTACAAAGCTGAAAGCATTTTAACCGTGGTGCTGCAGAGATAACAAACAGAGTGATGCTCGGGGATGTCTCTGTCTGTATGCTTATGACATATAAATATGTCTTGCGATTAATTGCTGAACCTTGTATCACGGTATATGTTGTTGTCATAATATTAAGCTGCAGCAAAAAAAAAAAAAAAACTTTAACAGGTATAATAACTAAAAAACTTGATCTATTGCTTTATTGTACGTACATGTTGAGCATAAACAAATGTTTCAATCAAATAGAATTGCCAAAACGTTTATTAAGTAACACTTTACAATAAAGTCTCATTAGTAAATGTTAGTTTAAAATCACACATTAAAATCGACAGTGAAGAAAAAGGTTGATTTATTAGTTACTATGATAACATTAGTTAAAACAATACAACAGCTTTTTATTAGTTGTTACAAGTTCATGATGTTTAAAAGCGATGCTGTAACATTTAGGTCAGACAAATGTAATGTGTGCGGCAGATCAAAGATGACGCAGAAATCGATTCTGAATTTAACCACTTTTTTACTCATTGGATTAAACAAAAAAATGTAACAATGATAATAGAAAACAGAAATAAACATTTACATAATTCTTTTAAAACAAAAACAATTGGTAAAGCCAAATCAAAAAAATTAACTAAACAAAACCATCCTTAAGTCTAACATCTAAACTAGGCAACAAAAATAAATAATGATAATGAAACCTGATATCTTCAGTGCACACGATTCCCGATCTAAACTAAGTAAACTACAAAACTCAAAATTACACAGATGGCAATAGCTAATCTTACAAAAGCAAACTAAACTAAAACAAAGCTAAGAACGTCATAAGGCTAGGTTTAGAATCACACAACAACCATCAAAACAGTTACTTAAAGCCAACGAAGTTTAACAAGTAAACTCGAATTACAAGAGTAAAACTGAGATATTAATCACCAAATAAGCATTCCAAAACACAAATGCGTGGAGCACAAAGGTACGCCGAGGCAGAGCGCACACCACACACTGATTTGGCAGATCTTTAAAAACACGCGGCTCATCTGGGGATTGGTGGAACTGGCACCGTCATAACGATGATGGACAGTTTACTGAAGCAATAAGCAACCTAAGAGTGGAGTAAAAAGCAGAGAGAGGAGGGTGAGGAAAATAAATACACATAACTAACATGGAACATAACATTAGTAATTAACTCCATTTAATGAAACTATTACAGTAAGTAATCAAATTACCACTGCAAATATAATCTGGATTTTTTTTTAAACACTCAAAGTTTAAATGAGAAATAATTATTCAAGATATTCTGAGGTGCCCATGGTGTCAGTATATTGTACAGGTTCATTATTACAATATATTGTATTGTTGAATATCGGCATATGCCTACTGCACTGCTAAGGGAAATTACTTAGGTTTTTATGTATTTTAGGTGTGAATCCTACACTGGTTTCAAGATTCGCTTCTGTTATGATTATCATGTCATCGATTCGTTTCAACTTGATATCTTATTGCAACACTGTGCATTGACAATGCTTTCCATAAACAATTATATATTTTTATTTTTCACAAAACAAGAATTTTTTTATTAAAATCTATAAATACATTTAGAATTTATAGATTATTTGTAATACAATTTTATCCTTTAATACAACCAGTCAGATATGTACTGTAATTTTAATTTGACCTGCTTAAAGAAAACACGCTTTTTTATGCATCGAACAAAACTGAAGCATTTATAGCAAATAAACTAATGTAAATATTGAGCTTATTGAGCGGTATCAAGCAAGTTCCATTACATCCAGATGATTGGTCATTGTGTTCAAGTGCTCAACAGAAAGAGCTGCTGGCTCTAAAACTGTCAGCGCTGTTCAATGTGTGATTGCAGTATATTTGCGTCAGAGCTGATCCTTTATAGACACGGTGGAGAAAACTCAAGTAGCCACATGTGGTGGAGTAAACCACAAGTATCACTTTAATAGTGATAGAGGAAAAGTTACCTTACAAACATGCCAGCAGTTCAGAGGTCGAAAATGAGAGAGCAAGTGAGAGAGATGGAGTTTTGCGGCTTTCATTTTCTCTCTAGCAGTGAAATAGGTGTTCTGGGTTCTGCTGTACCTTCAGTATCACTGAAAGACTGTCCAGCAAACAGCACAATCGCACAGTGCACAGTTGTGTGTTTTTAATTAGTTGGAGCATTTTAATTACTCGCCTTCGCCTCCTTCACTCTAGTATTCTACCACAACATAGCACGTATGAGATAAATGATGTCAGGACGTATAACCAGGTTATGACTTATTACTGAACTGATACTGAAGTCCGCGTCTGCATCACAGTGCATCGAAGAAACAATTTTTTACACCCCTAATATGATATGCATACAGCATGCAGAAATGTGTACAACATTGTCATAAAGCCCAATGGTTCTAAGCATACATGCCACTTGCATGGGCTTTGAATTGCTTTTGAACTTAGTTTACTGTTTTGTCTACAGTGTGTCAGCAGTGAACCAGTATACTTTGTTACTTTGTTTGTCAGAAAATAAATTAAATCTACTGAATATGACAAAAAAAAGAAGATGCCAGTGGCAATGAGTGCATGTGTGAAGGGTTTTAAATATATCTGCAACTCTATTTTAAACAAGTGCAAAGACAAGTTTAACCTTTACATCATTCAGAGAGAAAGCGCAGAGACACTGGATATGTGGAGTCTTTCTAGTGTGTATATTTTGAGCTGTATACCATGACAGTTTGTGCAATTGACTGTAGATATTCTGAGATACTGTTTATACTAAGTGAAAACGCTGAAATTTCTGTAAATTATACTATCTATGCTACATGCAAATAGTGGTGTGTTGTATTTACACAATATGTAAGAACAGCATTTCTTTTGTAATAAGTGTTTTTAGATGCTATTTATAGTGGAAATAGTAGCAGATTTTTTATATATTTACCCCAGTATAAAAAAATCTGCAGCATATATTTAATATTTATATGTGTAAATTACAATGTATACTCTCTAAAGCAATTAAAAAAAATTGTATTTTTCTAGCATTATGATATGTACAGTATTTAACCCTTTCACATGTACAATCGCACCGGTGTGATCAGCCATGGCTGGTCCCTGAAGCTTAAGATCACACCAGCATGATTAGAACTTTCACAGCGCACATCATCATCTGCTAAAATTCAAATCTGATGGCGCGCACTGAGGCACAGAAAGGGGTGCTCACAATTTATCCGTAACTATTTTTATTAAATTACGCATTGATTTGTTAGCGTCTACCACTACCTCAACCCTAAACCCAACCCTCACGATAATGTAAAAATATTATTTGTTGTACAGCATCACAAAAATGATGCTATATTGATGTATCCTCAGCTGTATCCCATCTAGACTTCACCCTCTCCTGCAGCACGCTGTAGTTTTGAAAATGCTAAAGAGGCAGTTTTCGTCTTAAAAGGCTGGTGCTTTGTGTCAGCTTGCATGAAGGAAAATGGAAAAGAAAACTGAACAAATGTGTAAAAACAACCTAATGCAATCAGATACACCAATGACCCAGTATATTAAACAGACACATTATAGCCAGTCTCATAGGAATTCACACAATCAGGACTTTCACATGAGGGCACGAATTCACTATCCTTATATACACGCTTTATACATCTCACTTCTATTGGCAATGACAAGTTTGCATGTGTGAACTGCCACAGAAAGTTTGCTAAATTGACCGTACCAAATCGTTGTGACTGCAGTCGACTCGATTTACAAGTTTATCTCATGACCATGTAGAAATTCCTTCCTTGTAGATCAGAACAATAAAAGCTGAGGAGTCATATATCCCACGCTCGGTAAAATGATGGGTTGTTTAAAGATGTTGCTCTCGAACGCGCTGTCACCTAGTATTATAGTGGACTAATGATTGGTTAGGTGTGATGCTTGTATGGTAGGCGGAGGATTGTTGGGTATTGTCTGCTAGTATGGAAAAACAGTGCTCTCCTGCTGTGAAACAGTGGTGCTGTATTATAGGGTGAAGTGGTGGAAGCA
>CAIGQZ010032461.1:12157772-12185272 GCA_903798205.1 Danio tinwini | reverse complement strand
CTGGAAAAGTAAAAGGAGGATGTTTATTTGAATTGGATGATGCATCGGTGGTTTGTAGAACAGAACATCTTTGCACTGTTTGTAAATACACTTGAAGTCAAAATTATTCACCCTCCTGTGAATTTCTTTTTTCAACATTTCCCAAATTGTGTATCAGAGCAAGGAATTTTCACAGTATTTCCTATAATATTTTTTTCTTTTGAAATAAAGTCTTATTTGTTTTATTTTGGCTAGAATAAAAGTTACTTTTTTGTTTTTAAAACCATTATAAGGTCAATATTATTAGCCCCCCTTTAGCAATATATATTTTTCAGTTGTCTACAGAATAAACCACTGTTATACAATGATTTGCCAAATTACCCTAAGTTGCCTAATTAAGCTAATTAACCTAGTTAAGCCTTTAAATTGCACTTTACGCTGAATACTATGTACTTTCATCATGACAAGGATAAAGGAAATCAGTCATTAGAAATGAGTTATTAAAACTATGTGTTGAAAAAAAATTCTTTGCTAAACACAAATTGGGGGAAAAATATAAAAGTCCTTTTAAAGCAAATAACTTTACTCGGCGGCCATCTTTGAAACGCCTCTAGAACAGTATTGTGATGTGCAGGGGACGCTGACAAGAGAGTGCGGATCCAAATGCAAGATTTATTATGAGAATAGTCAGGCAAGCAACTGTCAACACAGACAAACAGATGTATA
Source organism: Danio tinwini (assembly GCA_903798205.1). Classification (NCBI taxonomy): domain Eukaryota; kingdom Metazoa; phylum Chordata; class Actinopteri; order Cypriniformes; family Danionidae; genus Danio; species Danio tinwini. Next base: position 12,184,567 of record CAIGQZ010032461.1, on the reverse strand, counting down.
CAGGCAAATCCAGAGTCGTGGTCAATAAACAGGTGAATGGTCAAAGGCAGGAAGCAAACAGAAATAAACAATAAAACAAAGCAAGAGTCAAACATGGCAAGACAGGGCAAAGGAATTACATCGTAATGTTCACAGTACAGTTTAACAAGACTCAGCACTAAAGTGTGTGTGTGTGCTGTTTATAAAGTCTATCTAATCAGTTCATGAGCAGCTCCCAGCCTTGTGTGTGGGTAATTAACCGAATGAAAAACAGGTGCGTGTCAGCAGTGCATGACTGGAAATGTAGTTCTTTAAAATGGCAGATTTGTAGTTCTTAAGCGATCTGCACAGGCTGGATAGCTGGTGACCATGACAAGTATGCTCGGGCATTCTGTTTGAATGAGGAAACATCAAATTCTTCAAACTTACTATTACATTACATGTTTGGAACCACCAATAAATTTCAACAATTGTCTCATAAGTTTAGTTTCTAACAAAATCAACAAAACTTTGAATCAAACAAAATCTGTAATTTTAATTAAATTAAATTAAAGTAATTAAATTTGTAATTTAATTGAAGTCTCAGTTAGCTTATCTTAATTTTATTAAAAATATAATTTAAGTGTTAGTTACCCCAAATTGAGTTTCCAACCTGTTTGAATTTCTTGTGATGAACAAAAATTTAAATATTTTAAACTGTTGCTAGTCCCATTGACTCACATACTATGTGAAGTGGGAAGACAAAAAATGGTATGCTCTCAGATAAAAAAGGTATGAAAGCTTTTGGTACTGTACTATTATGTGCTTTCATGCATCAATATGGACCATTTTGGTATAAACTTGTAGCTTTTGAAATAGTACTGCACCAGTGACAGCTTTTGTGCTTTTATTTCTTAGAGTGTTACATTGTCATTTTTGCAACAGCGTGAGATCATCTGGAAGATTTCTCCAGGAGAACAATATAAGACACAACACTGGATCCACATAAAACATTTTGGTATGAAACTGTTGAAAGCCCTGTGAAAGATTATAGCATTTTGAACAAAGCCAATAAGATGCCTTTTAAATATGTGTTATTTTTTGTTGTTGTCAATTATTCTTTTTTTGTTTTGCTGTTTAAATCTATTAAGGACATTTTTTTTCTGGAAATTTCACAATAGAAGCCTGATTTCTTGAACACATCATAATTTTTCTCAAAAAACATATTTATTTAGGTTTATTTTTGACTTTGAAATTGTCCCTGGATGTTGGTAACAACCAACAAATCCATATATGCAAAGAAAACAAATCTAATTAGTTTACAAATGAAGCTATGTGTAATAAAATGAAATGACTCAGGGAAAGGTATTAAACACATTAAGAAAAGAAGGTGTAAAAAGGCAGTGAAAGCCCAGACAGCAGCTGAAATCTCTCAGTAGTTATTCAGCAACCCTCTGCCCTTCATCATTGTAAATTTATATGAGCTGCTTCAGTCCAAGATCTACATTATCAGGATGATAAAGATCAAACCAGGGTGGACATTTCATCAATACAATGATCCAAAACACAGCGAAGGACACTCTAGTAAATGCTTTCAAGAAAATCAAGCTGTAGAATGGCCCAGCCAATCACCACACTTGAATCCAACAAAAATACAAATTAAAGATCAGATTTGATAGGCAAGACTCACAGAACCATCACGATTTTACACTCTGTAAAAAACTTACACCTGAGCAATTCATGTGACTTCATTCTCCATATGAGAGATGTCTTTAAGCTTCCATCATCAAAAAAACCTTTTAAATAAAGTATTGAATACATTTCAGTTCAGTACTTTCTTCTTGTGTCATTGTTATTATACATAAAAAATATATATTTTAATACCATCAGTTTAATTTTATAGCACTGGTGTTTTCAACACTTACTGCTGGTCTTATTTTGAAAAAAATTGCAACTAACTCTTTTTAAAGTAGAATTAATGTTCAATTGACAAATGCTTGAAGTATTTCAATGTCCATTGGGGACCTTCATCAACATAAAGTCTTAGCAGACTTACCATTGATTCTATTTAATGAACGAACCTACCCTACACAGCTTAGAATTTTAAGCAACATTAAGGGTTTATGATTTAGACGAGTTAGCATTAAACTCTGAAATGAAGATTTCAATTACGCAAGTCTGTATTGCTGAGCTGAACTTAAGAAGAAGCTGTACCAGTGGCCCTTTGGGGTATTAACAGTGAGCTGGGCAAAATGTTATTAAAGGATTCTTTCAAACATGGTAGCAGTTCCCCTGGTCAAATGAGTTCTGGAGCAGTGTTAGTCATAAGGGTCTTTTAAAACTAGAAATCTCAGTTATGATTATCTTATCTTTGAAAAAAGCTGCAAAATCATCACTGTTGGGAATTGAGACCTTTGGGCTCTCAGAGAGGAATTAATAGAACTAAGCACATTGGACAAAAGTAACTTCATTGTTAAACAGATCTGCATTGTGTCAACATGTTCGAGTTTATTTGCAGTTTTGTTTTACATCATATACACCCTAGTCTCCTTAAGGGTTTCACAGTGTAATGGAGTTTCGACTGTAGTTGTTCATTTGGCAAGTGCAAAACACACTGAGTTCTTTAATAAGATGATCACAGGAGGAATAAGAAACCGTAGCAGTGTATTTATCTCCGTTTTCAAAGATTTAAGGGTAAGAAGACATTTCTCATCAGACTTCTTTGTTGTAGACTGAGCTTTTTAACACAAACTGAAGAGTATGTAAGTGTACAGTACATCTATATTCTTTATATTGCTCACATTTGTACCGTTTTGAATAGTTGGTCTTATGTAATAAAGGGTAAAGTCAGTGTTGTCACTTTATACTGTGAGTAAATTAATCATTTAAAAACTCAATGTACTTATGTTTATGCAATTTTAGTATAATGCATTAAATATTTTGATCTGCATAAATTCTAAGAATATGATGTGCTCCGTTTAGTTAAATTTTTTCTCTAATAATATGATAAGATCTGCACATAAGTCACAATGGAAATTACCAAAGGAGGGAAATGTGTGTGTAATGTTAATTTAAAAAAGTTTACGCTTTTTTTGTCCATAGTGAGGTGAGAAACACTGCTTGTTTCTTTGAGAAATACTCTTTTTTCAAAAGATGAATTACTTTGTCTTCTCAAAAAAAAATCATCATAATCATTGTTTTTTGCTGTTGAACTTTTATCCATGATCTATTGACCAGAAAGTAGATGAGGTATCTGCTGCTGAGCAGGAGATCTTTTGGTGGAGGGTGGCCAGAATAATGCATGCTTCTTAAATTTTTAGCCACAGGCTAAAATCCAGGATTTCCCAAGAGCGAATCAATCCAAATACTCAGGTTTTGCCTTTAATGCAGCCAGTGTTTTACAGGCATTGGGGCAAAAACATGTAATGTAATGTGTATAGAGCATTCATCATGTGGCTATACACCCAAAGCGCTTCACAATCATCAGGAGGGGTCCTCTCCACACCACCAGTGTGCAGCATTTACTTGGATGATGCAATGGCAGTCACAGGACAACGGCGCCAGTGCGCTCACCACACACCAGCTATAGGGGAAGTAGAGTGACAGTGATAAAACCAAATCGGTGGATGGGGAGGATTGGGAGGCCATAATGGGTAAGGGCCAATGGAGGGAATTTGACTAGGACACCGGGGTTATACCCCTCTTTATGAGAAGTGCCATGGGATTTTTAGAGACAGAGAGGCAGGACCTCAGTTTAATGTCTCATCCAAAAGACAGTGCTCACTGACAGTATAGTGTCACCTTCACTTTACTAGGGCATTGGGACGCACACAGAATGCATGTTAAGCGCCCCCTGCCAGCCTCACTAACACCACTTCCAACAGCAACCTAGATGTCCCATGTAATCTCCCATCCAGGTACTAACCAGACTCAACCTTGCTTAGCTTAGGTGAGTAACCGGTCTTGGACTGCAGGGTGATATATCTGTGGCAAAAAAAAAATGACCACAAAAAAGAGAAATTATAAGATATTAATGCCCTCTTCCCACTTATAAGCATATTTGCATATCTGGTCATACAGAACACCATAAATCAGATCTGAACTACTTTTCAAACAGAAAGTTTGGAGTTTATGCAGGCACACCATGTGCTCATGAGAATAAAATTATACAAAGGACATTCAGTTGCTGGTAATTTTAGTGGCTCATCATTAGAGCAGAATTGGTGAAGCATTGTGTAGCATCCAATATGGAGAAAATGACCTGTGCAACATCTGAGCATGGGCTCATTGCAGCTATGTGAAATAGTGAGCACATGTATAGAGAAATGTCCATTAAAACAAGCTCTGGGTCATTGTAAACTAATGCATGCTCTTCAGACTCAAGATTGGTACTCTTTCATGCCACATAGAGTGGCTGAATGCTCATTGTTCAGTTTCCTTGCAGAAGTACTGCATTGAATAATAGAGGGGCAAATAATGGCAAGATACATTTGTGATGGACCCCTTGCCATTATAGTTCAATATTCAGTTTGCAAGGTAATGGAGAAGAGAAAGCAAATGAGGGGAATGAGGAGATGGAGTTTTGTAACTACTTGTTTATGTCATGCCTTATTGAGTTCTGTATCAAATTGCATTCAGGTTTTTTTCTGCTTGTTGATTCTCATTGGTCTCAGGTTCTTCAGACCCCATTTTAAATCATTAATACAGCTATGTGTCTGAAATGATTTAGCATTTATATGAGGGAAATGTTTGTCATGGTTATACTTCCTAGTAAAGGGCACAGGTCAGACATTTCAAATGCAACTTGGATGCAATGTTAATGTTACATGTTTCTCACTCTCACACCTTTATTATAGTTTCTTCTTGATCTGCAAGTGTTGTGTTATTTGTTATAGTGTGGATTTTGTTGCCAAATATCATTTAAATGCATATTTGCAGATTTCTTTCAGAATAAATGTAATGCAGATGCATAATAGATCTTTAGAATTCACACGGAAATGAGTACAATTTAGCATAACTCTTGGAAAGACATTTGGCAAAATCCATAAAAATATGTTTTTAATGTCTTGCTGATGAGTCATAATGACCATTTTATATGTAAACCTGAAAATGTAGTCATTCATTTCAAAATTATTTAAAAGCTGTATCATTTAATGACTTGTCAAGAGGTTTTCAATCATTGCAATTATGTCTAATGCATAACTCGGTTCAGGCAGTTACGTAACTACAGGTGAAGCGGCACAACTAGTTAATTGGGGCACTTAAGTTTTTGCTTTTAAATGCATAGTTCAACCAAAAAGAAATTCTGTCATCATTTACTCTGCATCTTGCTGTTCCAAAACCTCATAATTTCATCTACAAAAAATCTATATCTGAAAATGTCCTCCCCACACCCCTTTCCACAATGTAATTATGGATGGAATTTTGAAATTTTTCAGTTTTGATTTGTGTTCTTCTAAAGAAAGAAACCACATTTTGTGCAAGTATACAATCGCAGAGTTTGTTTGTGGTAGAACAATGTTTTTTTTTTCACTTTATCTGTCAATACTGTATGTGAGATCCTCAGGTAAATTGTTTAAAATGGTTTAAAACATTTTTATGTGACAATTTAGAATCCACACATGTTGTTCAGTTAAGATGTTTTTGTGTCATTTTCCATTAAAGCTTCTTTTTTCAACTTGCCAGCATTTACTTTGCATGTAATCTACTTGTGCAAATGATTACAAATTTGTATTTGGAGTGAACACACCGTTAATGGTCACATCATCATTTTTAAGAAAAAAAAATACTAATGCTTGGCTAAACATGCTTGTTATACAATGTATATGTATGTGTGTATGATGATATTTTTATCAGTTAAGAACTGTTGCACACAATTTGAAGATCTGCTGCAAGGATGCAGTTTTTCAAATTTTTGTAGCACAAAACCAATCTTTGTGTTTCTTTACATTGCCACATTTTGTGACAACCTGTTCTTGGTTCATTCATATTTGTTTGGTTTGGACATCAGCATATACAAAATCTCCTTGTTGAAAACAAACTGCACAGACAAAGCAGTGTTGGACATGTTACTTAAAGTCAATAGTTAAAGTTACTAGTTAAGTCTCATGCATAATAACTGAGATAGTAATTGAATCACATCATTATAAAATTAAATATCTGCCAGGGAAAGTAACTATTGTTTTTATTATGAGATTATGAGACACTAAAATACACATTATTATTATTATAAAAACAATATACACTGTTGTATGCTATATATTTATGCTTCTGTGGCATGATGTTAGAGACACCTGTCAAATGTAATGTTTTATTGTAAATATAATTTCTATAGTGGAACAATGAAACCATAGTTATTGATTTAGAACTGAACAATACTGCATGTATTTATTGATATGTTTTGCACTGACCACAACTGGCCAACAAATAAGTCTAAAAATAAGTTATGCTTCTTAAAAAACACTAGAACTAAGGTTGTTATTTTTTTGCAATTTAATTACTTTCTTGAAATAAAACACAGATACTGTGTCAATAATTTCCAGACCTTTCCTGTGTATATTTCTTTCTTAAATTGACATTTTAATAAAATTACAAAAGACAAAATAACTATGGGAATTTAATTATATAATTGAGTATATAATTACTTGTGGTCAAAATGGCCACATACATTTCATTAGCTACGTTTCAATCCACCTATTTTTATACACATTTTGGATGTGCACATAAAAAAATGGTTGATGGAATAAATTTTGAAAATGATCATAAAAAAACATATGTGCATAACTGAGTAGGATAAACTTTTTATCTGGTAAGAAAAGATGCGCATAAACTGCGATGAAAACACTTTTACCGCACAAATTCCAGTATGCACATTAAAAACTCATGTGATTTTGTTATAAGAGATCATGGGATGATTAAAAAATTTGTACAAATGGACAAACCTGCAGGCTGAGCACACTGTAAAACATCTGAAATGTTGTTTTGGTCATTCTAAAACAACTTAACCATTTCAGTATCAGTGTTATTATAGTATTATTGACCTCCAGAATCCAAGATGTATGTGCTCCGCGTCTCACTCCTTCAAACGCCACCGTGCGTTCACGTCAGGATTGCCTTCTGAGGCACAAGTCATTTATCAAATAAAGAAAAGATTCACGCAGCTTTACCCACCACAGCAAACTTTGTTTTTTACTCTTAATATTTGGCGCCAAATAATTCGTAAGTGGTGATTTTATTCGCTTTGACTCGCTGGAAGAATGCGCTTCTTTATTTGTACGTTGTTTATGCAATATTTCAGTATTGCGTATAAAGTTAATTTGCATTTTTGGATGGAAACATACTGAGTGCCTGCTACTTTTCCCTGTGACTAACCTGTTACCCATCACTCAATTTTGGGGATTTACACCTATCTAACTTTAAATAGTAACAGTTCCTGACTCCAGTAAGCTACAAACACAAACTGGGTATCATTGGAAAGAAGACATTTTGAGCTTTACTGTGGTAAAAGGGAAAGGTACATGTTAAAAAAATATAAAAAGTTATACATTATGAAGTCATGAGAAAAAAAAAGTTGTATTGTGTTCAATATTTGTTTTTCTATATACAAACACAGGAAAACATTAATGTAATGTCCTAGAAAAAATATGACTTGAAAGCCAAGTGTCTCATAAGTTTATATTTCAAATTTGATGAAGATAACATGCAAAATATTTTTTTCTGTAGATTTCTGTAAAACGTTTGCTGAGACTATATTGGTGTCCTTCTTTCCCTCACTATCAGAGGCACTTTCTCAAAAATGACCATCCTAAACTAACACATTAACAGTTACTGAATAAATTGGTCTACATTCACAGTTTATGTATCTTTAAAAAGAAGACACTCTGGGCTTTATTATCCATCATCTAGAGTTTATAATGCTCAAAATAAAAAAAAGTTATAGATGCTTAAGTAATGTAAAAAAATTGCACCGCACTAAACATTTTATTTTTTTTATAAACAAATATGTGAAATCCATCCTGGAACAACACAGAAAAGTAATAGGTCAAAAGCTACACATCCCCTGAGTGTATGTTTTGAATTTGACGCCAATATCATGCAAAATGAAATTTCTGGGATTATTTTTTCTGAGACAATGATTTTTCTCCCTCTCCTTGTTTGTGGAGAAGCAACCTGATGACCACACATGTACTGGGGTTTCTAACACAACTGTTTTAGTCTTTTTTTTCACATACCACTAATTTTTCAATTGTAAAATAATAGACAGAAGCATGAATTAAGTATTTAAGCACAAGAAGTACATTGTGTGAAATAAGTTCAGTGCATATGCAACAAAAAAGTTAAATATGCTTGCCTCTGTTGCCTAGCAACTTCTTGCTAATAAAAACACTTAATAAAATGTAATAAAAATTGTATACAATATAAACTTAATAAAACTTAATAAAAAAAAGGTTTTGGCAAACCTTCACTTCAGACATATCTTTCAAAACCCAAAAAAAAGCACAATCAGTCTTTTCAAAAGCTCAATCAGTGTCACCAAGAAAGCATTCTCCCCTGCTTGTGAAAATGAAAATGACAGTGAGGGGCTGACACTTACAGGCGCTCTAGTAACTTAACTATACATTTATAGGCTGTATTACCAAAAGGAATGTATTTTTATGATGACATACATTTAAAGCTTATATTTATTATCTCAATAGAAGCTTTGAATATAAATATGATGTGACAGTTTGACACCATGTATGATGGTAATATGGTCATTCTTGTAGTTATAGAATTCTGGTAGTTCCAGTGTGAAACTAGTTTTAGTTGCTTTAATGTTGTTGTGCCCTCTTTTCATTTAAAAGTGAATCACACAATATCACCTGCTTTCTTACCCGATCATTATCAGTTATGTGGTTGTCCCACCCCTGAACACACATACACACACACACACACCAATCCTCACGGATTATGTGCCGCACTCGCCCCACAACACATACACCAGAGCAGGTCCTACAGGTGTGTGAGATGACAGTTCAATTACAGTTCAATATATCAAATGAAAAACGCCACATTGTATTGTCAGTAACAGTAAAGGTGTTTGTAACGAGAATCTTCCAAGTGCAATCTATAATGATATGAAGTATGATTTAATTCCCATCTCTCTGTTTTGTCGTAGAGATTTGAGGTCCATCAGGACCCGATGGTGAGTGTGGCCCACATGGTGCGAGCCGGAGGTGGCGTATGGATGGCTTTTTCTGAAGGTTCTTCTATACGCTTGTTCCATACGGAAACACTGGAACACCTGCAGGAGATCAACATTTCCACACCCTCGTCATTTTACAACCCCAGTGAGTATTTCTCCTTTGACCCAGTAAAAGGAGCCGTTTGAATACCAAAACGTTTTCACGCCTTCACACATGCTTGATCAGCAGTTGTTTCTATCTTTTTCTTTGAACCGCACTTCTCGGGATAAAAAGGTAATAACGGAGAAGTTCTTTCTGGAATGGTTCCTGTAGGCTGGCTCTCCAGGGACAGACCGTGAATAAGTAGCTAACTTAAGACCCCGCAGAGCAGTAATGGAGCTGCAGGGTTACAGGCAGGAAAAGTCACAATGGCACAGACAAAGCTTTCCATTCAAAGGGTTGCCATGGCAACGCTCTTGTCATGACTCCAGCAGCCGTGGCATGTTGGTAATGTGCCAGCATTTTGCCATTGCGCCTTTTCTCTGTGCAGCTGGTCTTTAATTCGTCTGCGTTCACATTTTTACCTCTCTGCACTCACCTTTAGCTGTCGTTATCTCCCTTGGGTCCTCTGTAATTTGTGAAATTCTTTGTGGTTCATGCCTCCTTCACTGCTACATTAAATAGTACAGGGGAAAAAAATAGAGACAATTCTCATTTTGCCTGGATTTACTGTACAGCTTAAAGTTGTTGGATTTATTTATTTTATTCTTTATTTTACTTTTTAAAATTAAGTTTAAAATAAGGTTGCCATTTAGATTTGTTTGTATAAAATAACAAAAAAGTATATATTTATATATGTATCTATTTTTAGATTAAACAATTCCAATGTTTTAACTTCAGGAGAATTTAGAATATTTGGTGGAATAACCTTAATTTTCTAACACAATAAATGAAAGCATTCATTCAAAAAGTAACTCAATTACTTACACCCAAAAGTAATGCATTTCTGTTAAAAGTCATTTCTGGGTTACTTTTCTAAACAACATTTTTAATGCTCCTATTAATGCCCTTATAACAACACTTCAGTGCTGCATGGAGAATGCACTGTTGATCAACTTCACAGTTTTAATTAATTTGCAATCTCACAACTAAAACACAACACAGACTTAAACAAAAAGTAATTTTTAAGCACTAATTTATTTATGTCAGACCAGCAGCACAAACATAAGAATAAAAATCTCAAGGTGATAAACCAGCATTTTAAACAAAACAAAAACATTGCAGCTGCTCAAAAATGAAATCTATGAGCAATTTTCAAACTAACCACAAATTAAACCTGGTATGTCAACAACTTATGGAAAGTAAGATGTGTATATTTAAAGTGCAAAATCTGCTGTATAACAGCTATTAAAACAGCATTTTTTTTAACAACACAGCACTATACATTTAAATAACATGTTCTGAAATATAACAGAAATGTGTCACTGTGTCCACTAAACTAATCAATTTTGTTATACAGATAACACGTGTGCTTATTTATTTGAAATAACATAGTATTAGTAATAGTAGCTAATAATAGTAACATTAATAGTCTTTCGATTTCTCTCACGCACACACTTCGTCTAACTTGTGCGCATTCTGTCTCTTTCACGAGCACACTTGTCCTCTCTTACGCGTACACGGTCTCTCTCGTGTGCACTCAGTCTCTCTCACGCGCACACTTGGTTCACCTCATGCGCATTCGTTCTCTCTGTTTTCGTTTGACTTTTGTCCAGTCTGGCACCTCATACAGGATGTGTCTTCTATATTGTGGTTGGTTGGCATCCACCAATCCCACAATGCGTCGCCACTGTAAACAGGATGTGGGTTAGACTGCAGCCAAAATTATTTAACTTACCAAGTAACTGACAAACTTATCATTTTGTAACAATAACGGAGTTATTATATAAAGTAATGTATTACTGGATCAGTTGCTGTGAAAAGTAATGCAGTTACAGTAATACATTACTAGTAACGCGTTATTGCCCAACAATAGACATTATACACACCACAGCTAGCTTTCACTGGATGAATGAAAATGTAAACATTCATTATATAACCATGCACACCAAAAAGTGTTGTTTGCACATAATTCATCCACACAATGAATTGTCACTTCAGTGTAATTCAGCAACAGACATCAGGCTATATAAAGAGAAAATCCAGACATCATTGCCCTAGTAGCTTGCAGAATAACTCCTTTCAGACAGCCTAATAATGTTTGATTTCACTTGAATGCGATTGTCCACATTTAGCTTTAAAAAAGACATGATTCTCTTGTTGTCACAGACAATTGCAATCAAGCAAAATGGAAAAGAGAAGGAGGAAAAATAAACCCGAAGCAGTGTTGCAGACTTCAGGAACTGGCCAGAGCAAGTTAATGTCAACTAGCCTGTTGCTACAACTCCTTAAAAACAAAGAGAGTAAAAGATAAACGTAATCAAACAATGAGAGCATTAAACATTTGGATGAAAGTTGCAGCTGCATTTCACAAGACACATAAAGGCAGAAAAGCTGAGGATTGAGGTGAAGACTCTTATGAAGGTCCTGGGACCCTGAGGCTGTTGTCGAACTTACGCAGCAAGATGTGTTTAAATATGTAGTTCTTGTTGAGTGAGGTAACGCTCCCATTTCATGTTATGTCAAGGGGTTTACAGTCCACAGAGCACAAAAGTGAAAATAAGCTTTGGCGGATGCTTTCTTCCCCTCTTTTTTTAATTCTAGGCCCAGAGAACATCCAGTTAGTTTTCCTGAATATATGCTAATCTGCAAGCATCACGCATAGGAGGACTGATATGGTTATTTCAGATCAATGGTCTGCTAATCCCACAGGTTTGCTCCCGAGTGTTGGGTGATGAATTAATTATTGTCTTAAAGTCAGCTGATTATTCTGCAGTTTCTCCTCGGCTAGAAACTTCAGACACAATAACCAAGTCAGACATCTCCTAAACGCACTGAGGCTGAATCCATCCTCTCTAATAATAACAGGGAAAGTCAGATGCATAAGGGAAAGGAATTTTATAAGAGAGAATTTTGTATACTATGAAAGAATGATTTAAAGGGGTCATATTATGCTCTTTTACAAAGTCTTGACTCTGCTTGGTGGTTCAAAACTTTCACTTAATTTAGATTATTACAATACCTTTTCAGCCTGGCAGAAACAGCTTGATTAGTTCTGGGTTTGATAAAGGCCTGCCAGCACATTGTGAGCTAGGCTCTGCCAAAACCTTGAGGTCAAACTTACCTATGATTTCAATGCTATAAAGTATATACACTCACCAGGCACTTTGTTAGGTACACCTGTCCAACTGTTTGTTAACACAAAAATTTCATTAACCAATCACTTTGCAGCAACTCAATGCATTTAGGTATATAGACATGGTCGAGACGATCTGCTGCACTATAAACCGAGCAACAGAATGGGGAAGAAAGATGATTTAAGTGACTTTGTTTGTTGGTGCCAAACAGGCTGGTCTGAGTATTTCAGAAACTGCTGATCTACTGGGATTTTCTGGCATAACCATCTCTAGGGTTCACAGAGGATGGTCCGAAAAAGAGAAAATATCCAGTGAGCGGAAGCTCTGTGGGTGCAAATGCCTTGTTGATGCCAGACTGGTTTAAGCTAATAGAAAGGCAGCGGTAACTCAAATAATCACTCGTTACAACTGAGGTATGCAGAAGAGCAACTCTGAACACACAACACGTTGAACCTTGAGGCGGATGAGCAACAGCATCAGAAGACCACACCGGGTGCCACTCCTGTCAGCTAAGAACAGAAAACTGAGGCTACAATTTGCACAGGCTCACTAAAAATTGGACAATAGAAGATTGGAAAAACAATGCCTGGTCTGATGAGTCTTGATTTCTGTTGCGACATTTGGATGGTATGAGTCAGAATTTGGCATCAACAACATGAAAGCATGGATCTATTTTTCCCTGTATCAATGGTTCAGGCTGCTGGTGGTGGTGGTGTAATGGTGTGGGGGATATTTTCTTGGCACAATTTGGGCCTATTAGTACCACTTGAGCATTGTGTCAATGCCACAGCCTACCTAAATATTGTTGCTGACCACGTTCATCCCTTTATGACCACAGTGTACCCATCTTCTCATGGCTACTTCCAGCAGGATAACACGTCATGCCATAAAGCGCAAATCATCTGAGACTGGTTTCTTTAACATGACAATGAGTTCACTGTACTCAAATGGCCTCTACAGGCACCAGATCTCAATCCAATAGAGTACCTTTGGGATGTGGTGGAACGAGAGATTTGCATCATGGATGTGCAGCCGACAAATCTGAAGCAACTTGTTAATCAATCATGTTAATATGGACCAAAATCTCAGAGAAATATTTCCAGTACCTTGTTGAATCACTGCCACGAAGGATTAAGGCAGTTCTGAAGGGAAAAGGAGGTCCAACTCGGTACTAGTAAGGTGTACCTAATAAAGTGGCTGTTGAGTGTATACTAGCAAAACCAAATATTTGTAAAATGTTTGTGACATACTCTGATCTCAGTTGTGCATAATCTAATGCACACTGTTTAGGTGACTAGAGCATTTACTCTATTCTTCTACCAATTAAGCAGCCACTTCATTTTATGTATTTTGTGAGAAGTCGATGAATTTAAGTGTTGTAAATCCAGCAGTTCTAATCTCTCCACTGCAGTGCAGGCTAACATGGCAGCATCATATCTGACATCAGCCATCATATATCAACTAATCTGATCATTAGTAAGATGTTTAAATATAAAGAATTGAAAGATCAAACATTTCACAATATAAACAATTTGAGCTGGGAATGTTGGTCAAGAGGATTGCACAGAAACTTTGCATGCAGCAGACGTGGTGCAGCAGAATCAGGGTAGTAACAGTTATGTTGATTTGACCATCAGCAACCATTGGAATTTCTTAAAGCCCAGAAAAAAATGCCTTTAGTCCAAACAAGCCCATTTATTACAGTTCTTGAAAAGAGATTTTTTTAAAAAGAAATCTTTATTTGGAGTGGGCTTTGAGATTTGTAACTATCTAGACCTTTTTTACATGCTCATACATACAGTACACAGTACTGACTTACATATTGTAAGTCAAAATGCATTTTAAGACCTTTTTAACAACATTATCCAGTGTGCATAATTTCTAGATCAGAGATCCCCAAACTAGGACCCGCAGGCCAAATCTGGCCCATGGTAACCTTTGATGTGGCCCATCTGAGAAGAGAGGGAGAATGATGGGCATGGTTGTAGATTGTCAATTCAAATATGATGTAACCCGTTGTTTGTTTTATTGTTAAAAGCTAACTGAAATAAATGTTTTATTTAAATTGTGTAAATGAATCAGATTTTGTTTTAATGTACATACTGTCACCTGACAATACAAAGACTATGGCGAGCAAGTCAAGTCAAGGCAGATTTTGCTTGACTAGTGTATTCAGCATTTCCCATGGTAACTTTAATGTAAGATAGTTTGGTATGTTAACCTTTGGCCCACGACTCTCGATGATATTTGGTTTTTGGCCCTTTATACTAAAACGTTTGGGCAACCCTGTTCTATATCAGTTTAAATGTATTTGTTATATTTTAACAATTCAATGATCTGCTTTGTATCAACAAAAACTAATAAAACAGAATTTCTTATATTACTGGGCTTACAACTTTTGTTTCTTACATGAATCGAAAGACTACATGTAGTAAAAATGAACTCAGGTGCAATAAAAATAAATTCAGAAGTGAGAGATTATTGAGAGAAATAGTGAGAGAAAAGTCAAATAAATTTGATTAAAACACACAGGACTTAAATTCTGCATGTTAATCATATTTAATGCAATCAGTTTCATGAATAAACAATTAATTATATTCCGTTAATACATTTTACAGTACTCATTATGCTGTGTTTATTTAAACATACACTATTGTTAATTAATTGCATTGTTTATAATACTCTAGTGTTAATAAATGTAACTTTAAAGGTTCAATTCATAAATGTGTGGAAATTAAAATGAAGATTAATACTGTGCTTTGAATACATTGCCGATTTTCATTTTGCATTATCTACAGCACTGCACAATTTAACGTTATCAGATACATAACCCATTTTAATCTTAGATCTCAATGATTATGAGGCAGAAGTATGCATTATGCGGCCTCAAGGACATCCAATAAAACATTTCCCCCCAATTGTCAGCATCTTACGTTTTCAGCCTTCATGAATTTATTACTGTAGAGTTGCAGATTTATTTGACAATCTATTATTAAGACGATTTCTCCAGCACGGAAAAAGAATGTGTATTAATAAGTGAATGCTCTGCAGAACTGGACAGCTGACATTTCTAAGGAGGAGTTCTCCTTAATGTGGTGCGTTCGCTAATGATTTTTCATGACCTTCAGAGGTGACTAACTGAAAATGATTCATTTACACATTGCCCAAAGACTTCACAAGCATTATAGCAATCTAAAGAGGTCATGGCAGGGAATCCTATCAATTAGCAACTTTCCAATCATTTATGGAAAATAGGCACCATAAATTGAGCAATTGGCCATACTTGTAGTCAAGCCTCTGCTACTGTATGTTGCTCTTTTTTGATGTAATTATTTTCTAAAGACCCAAGGGTCAGTGATTTGGGTACTTTTAATAAAGTCAATTAAATGTTCTGTGTTGCTTTTTGTGTAAACAACAATCTAAATGTTGTCATACCTGCACGCCGCTATAATTGACCAGTTAAATAAACTGCAATGGGGAGGCAATCAGGGCTTTTAATCCACGTTTCCACAGAAACCATAATTGATTTAAAAGCAGAAATTTATTTTAAAATATCCTTAGCACAGCTTGTTTTCTTTTTTAACAAGGGGAACATATTGTATAGTTAAAGCAAGTTTGAGTGAGTAATAGTGCTGCATGTGTTTTCTTTTGTTTTGTTTTGAAGGTCAAAAGAGCATGAGGGTGACCAGCCTGTTGATTTGCCAGGGGCTGCTGTGGGTAGGCACTGCTCAGGGTATTATCATCACCCTGCCTGTGCCCAAGCTGGAGGGCATCCCCAAAATTACAGGTACACAGATGGTGCCTCTTTGTGGTGCATTTATCCTTTTGGAATGTTTATTCTGCAATGAAATGACGAATTATATGATGATTCAAACAGTTAGGTCTTTGCTGAATAAATAGTTCACTCTGAAATGCAATTATTTACTGGACACAATACTGTTGCAAATATTATCACTTTTTTATGGAAGACAAAAGGATTGTTTTGATGAATGTGCATTCCAGTACTTTTAGCACCTGAAAGAATGAAACATAAGAAAACTACCATAAAGATATAATTGAAGAGTTTAGATGCGAAAACTAAGTGCCGTCTGAAATTTTCAGCTAAAATTTTCATTTATCTCAGGCTGTTGTGAATAATTTCCGTAATTTTTACTCTTAGTGCAAAGAATAGGTTATTTTCATTGCCTTTAAAGTGAAATAACTCAACATAAACATAGGAGCTTTAGTAAAGTGCTAATTTTAGATGAAATTTTCAGATGGCACTTAGAGGTTTTATTTGTATACACTTTCAAAAAATTACTTTTGCTGCTTGTTTCAGCTACTTATATAAAATGAGTTGAATCAATACAAAATTTAAGTTGTTTTAAAAGACAACCAAATTGTTTTGTTACAGTAATCCACTTACTGTAAATTTGTAAAAATGATTAAGTTAACTAAACGGTTTTGTGTTGGGACAACATAAAGGAATTATATGGAACCCAGCATTTTTTACCGGGTATACACTCACCAGCCACTTTATTAGGTACACCTTACTTGGACCCTCTTTTGCCTTCACAACTGCCTTAATCCTTTGTGGCATTGATTCAACAAGGTACTGGAAATATTCCTCAGAGATTTTGGTCCATATTGATATGATAGCATCATGCAGTTGCTGCAGATTTGTCGGCTGCACATCCATGATGCGAATCTCCTGTTCCACAACATCCCAAAGGTGCTCTATTGGATTGAGACCTGGTAACTGTGAAGGCCATTTGAGTATTATGTTCAAGCAACCAGTCTGAGATGATTTGCTTGATGCGCATGGTAATGATGATGCGGTTTATGACATTATCCTTCTGGAAGTAGCCATCAGAAGATGGGTACACTGTGGTCATAAAGGGATGGACATGTTCAGCAACAATACTCAGGTAGGCTGTGGCGTTGACACAATGCTCAGTTGGTACTAATGGGCCCAAAGTGTGCTAAGAAAATATCACCCACACCATTACACCACCACCACCAGCCTGAACCATTGATACAAGGCAGGATGGATCCATGCTTTCATGTTGTTGACGCAAAATTCTGACTCTTCCATCCAGATGTCACAGCTGAAATGGAGACTCATCAGACCATACGTTTTTTCAATCCTCTATTGTTCAATTTTTGGTGAGCCTGTGCAAATTGTGGCCTCAGTTTCCTGATCTTAGCTGACAGGAGTGGCACCCAGTGTGGTTCTCTGCTGCTGTAGCCTATCTGCCTCAAGGTTGGACGTGTTGTGCGTTCAGAGATGCTTTTCTGCATACCTCAGTTGTAACGAGTGGTTATTTGAGTTACTGTTGCTTTCTATCAGCTGGACCCAGTCTGGCCATTCTCTGACCTCTGGCATCAACAAGGCATTTGCACTCACAGAACTGCCGCTCACTGGATACTTTCTTTTTTTTTTAACCTTTCTCTGTAAACCCTAGAGATGGTTGTGCATTAAAATCCTAGTAGATCAGCAGTTTCTGAAATATTCAGACCAGAATATATCTACATGCCTAAATGCATTGAGTTGCTGCCATGTGATTGGCTGATTCGAAATTTGCTTTAACGAGCATGGGTGTACCTAATAAAGTGTGTACCTAATAAAGCTGGTAAGTGTACTGTATATTTATAAAAATTTTTGTCCAAATATTTGAATGCCAAAGCGATGATTATCTCAAACTTTAATGTTGATTAATATTTGTGTGGAAACCCTAATATGTTTCTATATAATCAGAGATTATAGAACAATGAACTACTGTATGCCTTTTTGAAGTGTACAGTATGGTTTAGTTTCCATAAGGTGCATTGCCAAACTGAATCATCCTTATGTGACCAAAAAAAAAATAAAAAATTCAAAAGTTCTTCTTTTTTTCTCCACAGAATAGAAACATTTATGCAAATGGTAAAAGAAACTATGAAGGATGAACAAATTATGATACTTTTTTCAAGTTAATTCATTTCAAAGTAATTTCAGTATGTAATATGCACTTCAACATGTAGTAATGCAAATCAGTTATCAAAGGTTCTTTCTGCTTTTTACTGATGAAAGCAATTTGTGTTTTAATGTGGCCCAGGTAAGGGGATGATGTCCTTCAATGCTCACTGCGGCCCTGTGGATTTTTTAGTTGCCTTTTCTAGCACATTGTCCCCTGATCTTTTAAAACGGGACTCTGTGATGGAAGGTCACGATTCAGCCTGTGGGGTGGAGGACCGCAGCGACTCGTCCTCTCAGGAATCCCTCCAGCAGCCCAGTGTTTCTACCCAGGTGGATGGAAAAGGGAAGGGACGGGGTGTTTTACTACAGTATCGTCTCCGCTCAACCTCAGGGTTACCTGGACGGCCATTAACCGCACGAGGAGACGAAGCCTCAGACTCATCTCTAGAGTCTCTGGAGCACAGCATGGAAGATGGCTCAATTTATGAACTCAGCGATGATCCAGATATGTGGGTCCGGGGTCGACCCTGCGAGAGGGAAGGGGTGAGGCGGGACAGGGTCACCTCGGTCGCAGTCATTTCGGGTGGTAAAGGTTTCCGTCGACTGAGGGAGGGATCGGTGACAGCCACCATGGAAAGTACACTTATGATCTGGCAGCTTCCTCTCACTGTTTGAGCTGAAATTTGTTGGTTTACTCACCCTCATGTCATTCCAATACCCTTTTGACTTCCTCTTGAAATAATATACGGGTCACTCTTTTCAGTTCAGTTATGATAAATAGACTTTAATTGATGAAAATAAGGCTGTGAGTAATAGAACACAGTTATAATGGTCTTAGTTAACAGAGTATCCACAACTTTTACTGTTGTTGTTTTTATTGGCAATCCTTTTTTTTGTCAGCTACACTGTTGGTATGCTCTCAAACAGCATTACACTATTTTGAAATCACTCATTTCTAATAACTGACTTATTTAATTTTTGCCATAATAACAGTAAATAATATTTTACTAGATATTTTTCTAACTTTTTTAACTAGGTTAATTAAGTTAACTAGGCAGATTAGGGTAATTAGGCAAGTTATTGTATAACAATGGTTTGTTTTGTAGACTATCTGAAAAAATATAGCTTATGGGAGCTAATAATTTTCACCTTAAAATGGTTAAAAAAAATGAAAAACTCTAGCCGACTCTACTCTAGCCAAAATAAAACAAACAAGACTTTTTCCAGAAGAAAAATATATAATCAGACATACTGTGAAAATGTCTTTGCTTTGTTAAACATCATTTTGAAAATCTAAAAAAAAAAATAATAATCAAAGGGGGATGATAATTCTGACCTCAACTGTATACCTCACAGCCTTCCCATTCTCATGAAAAAAAATATTATGATTCTACTCTTATGCAAACTGGAGTTATTAAGCTTCCAAAAGCATCATTGGCCATGTTACTCATCTTTCCTAGTTTAATAAATCAAACAGCACATTTTTGTTTAAACTGGCAAAAGTAGTTACGTCATTCAGACCTGCTGTCTGGGGGGTTTGTGTGGTTCAAAGACCTGCCCCTCACTGACAAAGGTCCAGAATTCGTCCCATACATGGGCTCATTTGTCCTATTTTGAGTGCTATGCCATCATAAATTGTAAAAAATACCTATGAAAATAATCCATAGAGGAAGGTTTTTAAGACCAAGTGGAATCCTGTGTTGGTTGTTGCTTCAGTGTGATTTCCAATTCTGAAGTGCCAAATTCAGCGTAAAGCGTCAGACTAAGAAAAGTTGAATGTGCTGTCCAGTTTGTTATTTGCCTACAAAATGACAATAGGCTCTAGTTTTTACTTTAAAACTTTAACATATTTCTTTTTGTTTTTCTAATGATATATGATGAAGTATTTTTTTTATATTTCTTTATTCAAAAAATTTAGGTAATGTGTTTGTTTCATCAAAATGTGTGGTTATGATGACCATCCAACAAGCTAATTGAGCTAAAAATAGTGCTTAAAACGTCACTAAAATGCAGTATTTCGATTTTAAAGTGTTATCGAAAATGAGGCGAATAACTACAAAAAGGTCCACTTTTTGAGGAAAAAGAGAACCACCCCTTTCACCAGACCGGCTACGAGCCTGTCATTGATAATCTTGCCAGAGCAATAAAACCAAATCACTGAATCAATGAATTGAACTGGCGAAAAGATTCTAAAACAAATAATCCATACCAAATTTTAAACTGGTTTTACTTGTTTAATGAAAAAAAAAAGACTTTGCTAGAGATTGGTCAAGGTTTTGGTTAGTAGCAATGCAAATATTGACTAGTTACTATAATTTAGTTTAATTGGAAAGATTAGCAATTAATTTCTGTGACAAATTGTCCAACAGTTATGGCATCAATTGATTGATAATTTTCCCCTCCAGTAAACCAGTGAAACTGGATCATCAGTGAGATGAGCTCAATTACTGCTTCAAGAACTAATCATCCTGTCTGTTTTTGTGAGTCATTTGCTTCATTGAAAAAAATCTCAATTGAATGAGACATTACTATGGATTAGTGTAATGTGATGTTTGGTCAATAAATACCTTTGTGTTTGAAGTTTTGACTACAAGCCACAGCAATTTTATACAGGCGTGTTTTAGATGTCAAAGTCTTTTGAAACTGGATCATTGAGTCAATGAGTTGAACTGATGAGTGAACAAATCATCTAGAATGACTTTAAGTTGCTCAATTGATTCACTAAAACTATCTGACTCATTTAACTCATTTACATTTCAGACACCACAGTCAGATGTCAAGATTTCCATTGTTATAACACTTGATTGTTTCATCACACAAATTGCTACACCGAGTTTAATAATCTATAAAATTGATTTGTGTGATAAATAACAAAACTGCAAGTTAAGTTGTGAAATATTTGATGATTTTCTACAGTGGATGTAAAAGTGGATCATTGAGTTAAACAGTTGAATTGAAAAACAAATGTCACACAGACCAATTTGTCAACATGCTCAGTTGATTTATAGAAATGATCTGACTCATTTAAGACATTTTTGAGATCATAGCACACGTTACAGTCATCTTACGCAGATTTGTTATTATTTTGGAGCCTGATAGCTGTAGTCCTCAGTAAGTTCATTATACTAAAACAATGGCCTGGATATTTGGAAGAAGCAAAGTAATTTGGGTTTGGAATGACATAAAGATGAGTACATGACAAAATCTTCATTTTTGGTTAAACTAGGCCTTTTCACTGACCACGTGGTACACACTGTGACGTTTGGCACTGTTTCATTCACTTCTCCAGAAAATAAAGTCTCCTAAATTAACAGATCTTGAGATATTAAGTAAGCTACGTCTTCCAATGAGAATATCTGCAACTAAAAGTCTAATAGTGACCGTACCTATATCTGGAAAGTCCTCCCTTCCCTGTTGGGAATCCTTATCCATGTATTAAATCTCGCCCTTTACCATAATAAGGGTCTAAACTATTCAAAGCCAACATTTCCTTGCGGCTTTAGTGTGTCCAAGCTTTAGTGAATCAAATTCTTTGGATTTGACCATGCCACAGAGCTGCTGAGGGGGCTTTATTCCCCCGCGTCTGAAGAAATCATATCATTGAAAAGTGAAAAGCCAAGTGAAAGGGGTTTCCATGCTTTTTGTGCAGTCGCCCAGAGAATACTCTCACCCTTTGACTTTTGATAATGTGAGCGCATGATTCAATGTTGAAAGTCAAGCTCGGGCAGGTCAGTGCTGTACGAGTGTTAAAAGCTTGTGAAATGGATTTCAAAACACTTGACAGCCTAAATTTCTGTGACGGCGAATGGTAAAGCTTAATTAAAATAGTTTTTAGTGGGCATTTTTTTTCGTACATACACAACCTGAAAACATTTTCACCATATGGCAGTCATTTGAAACGTCTGCTCAAATCACCATTACTTAACAAGCGAGTTCATTAGCAGCTGGTAGTGGAAAGATACAAGCACCACTAATTGCAGGAAAGTTGTATATCTTGTGAAGCTTTTGATGTTTATTTGATCTTGTTGAAGGGTATTCACTGTCGATATTTTGTGTAATATCGCAGTTCCATCTGCGAGCTACAGTTGGTTCCCGTCATACTTTGTTCTTGTTTGATCCACATTTAACACATTCAGAATTCTTCCATTAGGAACTATGCCAGATGCACATTATTTTGTGTTAAAGGGAATAGATTGAAGTTGTTTTGCGGACAAATGAGCAAGCAAATAAATAATAAAGTCATTAATGAATTAAAAAAAAAACAGCTTGGAAGCCAATTGAACCAGCGTAGACTAGTTAAAGACAGCAAATAAACTACATACAGTACTGTAACTCCAGAAATAGCTACTGAATGATATAGTTGAATTATTAACTTTTTCCATTTCTCACCACTTTATCATCATGTATTTTTTAGCCATGCAACATTGTGAATGTATGAAATGTATAATTTGTCCTGGTACTGCAAACTTTTTTAAAAGTGTTAAACTTAACATTTATGAAGGCTGTAATATCCTTCTTAATATAATACTCGTAGGGCTACAACTGTTTTATTTTTGTTTTGATGTGAAAGTAAAGTTTAGTTAGAATTTAACGTGAATAATACAAATGTATCCATCCATATACAGTAAAATAACCACTTGAAGTTTTTTATTTGTGCCTCAAATGCACTGAATTTTTAGGATTTTTTATGCTAATAAAATGTAGGTGTTGTCAACTCACTGTTAGTAGAATAAAAACATGCTAAAAATTACCTGTTTGATTATTAATTGTTCTTTGCACATATTAATCTGAGGTAAATGGTAAACCCATAATACTCTTGGCTGCTTTTAAGCTGACAAATTTATGCATGGTTGTGATTTTTTGTTGATCTCTTGTTGACCCACACAACAGCAAAAATCCCTGTGATTACATATGATTTACACAGAGATAGGGATAAGCAGGGTGCATTAAATGACATGCCACACTGGAAAAAAACGAAAAGCTGCACCAAAAGGTCAGATCTAAATAAATGTATGCGTGTTGGGACGGTTACAGACTCGATCGCTGCTGCTGCCAGAACATCTTAGATTTGAAAATGATCACTTTTGTGCAACAGAGTTCAGCACCTCTGTGCTTAGCAGGGCTACACACGTTTTAATGGGGTTTGAATTATTCATAATGTCTTCATTTGCAAATTGAGTTATTATGCTGTCCATGCAATTCAGAACATAGCCAAAGATTGTAGGTACTAGATTTGGTTTGCTTTAAAATAAAAATGTCTACACTTGTCCATCCAAATGTTCCCTTGGGATGCCCACACTTTCCACAGTATTCCCACAATTTGACCACACTTTCCCCAGTGTTCCTACAGTATACCCATGTACACTTTCCCCAGTGTTCCCAAAGTACCCTCACAATTTCCCCCCCACATAAACTTTCCCTAGTGTTCCCACAGTACCCTTGCCCCAGTGTTTCTACTGTATACCCACAAAAACTTTTCCAAGTGTCCCCACAGTACCCTCACAGTTTTCCCAGTGTTCCTACAGTATACTCACATAAACTTTACCCAGTGTTTCCACAATACCATTACAGTTTTCCCAGTGTTTCTACAGCATTCCCACATAAACGTTCCCCAGTTTTCCCACAGTATCCTTGTAGTTTTCCCAGTGTTCCTACTGTATACCCACATAAACTTTCCCCAGTGTTGCCACAGTATACCCGCACAGTTTTCCCTGTGTTCCTACAGTATACCCACATAAACATTCCCCAGTGTTCCTATAGTATACTCGCATAAACTTTTCACGTGTTCCCACAGTACCCTTGCAGTTTTCCCAGTGTTCCTACAGTATACTCACATAAAGTATCCCATGTTCCCACAGTACCTTCACAGTTTTCCTACAGTATACCTAAATAAACTTGCCCCAGTGTTCCAACAGTAACCTCGTAGTTTCCCCAGTGTTTCCCCTACAGTATTTCCACAGAAACTTTCCCCAGTGATCCCACAGTATCCTTACACTTTTTCCAGTGTTCCTACAGTATATCAACACTTTCTTCTATGTGCCCACAGTACACCTCCACTTTCCACAGTGTTCCCACATTATTGCTACATTTTCACTTATCCAGTGTTTGCACAATGCACCCTTACTTCGTCCAGGAGTCACACAACGTGCCCACGCTTTGCCCCATGTGCCCATATTTGGCCATACTTTGCCAAGTGTTCCTTTATTCTGTAAAAGTTATTGGTATTTCTCACGTTTGGGGTCCACAATGGCTGTCCACATAGGGCTTAATGTTTGCCCCAAGTGGGATCACATTGGTCCCACTTTGTTGGCTGGCATTTCAATCAAGATGGCAACCTTTAATGATTTAACATGCAGGATTGCCTCATAGCCTCACTAGAAGGCTTTTAAAATGAATACTATACATTTGGACAGTTACCACTTATCTCTGTTTACTAAGGAAGTTGGAATATTCAAACAGAGGGTTTATGTTTGTTTGTGATCAGTTATGTCATGATCCAGAGAAAAAAGTGCAAGTTCCAAAGTACTCAGATCATCTCGTCAAACACCAGCACCGTTTTTGTGGAAAATTGGGGCACTTATAACCCAAGGACTCTTGGGTGCATGCAGATGGTACATGAGAGGTGTAAACACAGCTGTGAGAGGGGAATGGAAGTTCTGGGAGGTGAGGATAGACCAAAGCTCCTGCTGAATCTTTTCATCCTAGTCCTGCTGGCTTCAGAACACCGGCCTTAGGCAGATACACGGCCGAGAGCCCACTTAAGCCCACGTTAGTGTAGTTTACAGCAGGAAGGATATTTGCAGTTGCACTGAGCACAATGCTATTTGCACCCAAATTGATTGGAGATCGCAGTAGTGTGAAACAGCTGCACTTACATGCTGTTTACCCGAGAAGTTATGTTCGTTAGACAAGAAAATCACCCAGGCATGTTATTTGCTGAGGAGAAAAAACATCAAACAAGTTAAGCTTCTGATACTCTGCATATTTACTCCTAAGGTCAATGTTATTTGCACTTACTCTGTGTTGTGTGACTAGAAAAATCTCATGCAGCTTTTTAGGCAACTTTCAGACAAAATAAGACACTTTAGAGTCTAAATATAATGATATAACAGTTATCAGAATACGACCTTGGCATTGACCTTACTTTTTTTTTTTTTGCTGAAGCAGCCAAGCGTGACTCGTATTGTTAGAAATTTGTCACATATCATTACAAACAAATTCATTTTTTTTTGCAGAAAAAGCGAGCCGCAGCAGTGGTTATTTCAATTGCTTTTCAATTTGCATAAGTCATTTGCTCATTTCCTGCCGACCCTTATTCCAGTGGGATAGTGGCAGCACAGACAAACCGAGATCACATGCTGAGTCAGTCAGTAACACAGAATGAGTGTGAACATTTTATTTGCCCAACATAAGCCAGTGATTGTACAGCAGTGCTGAATTGCATTTTAAAACAGAGTTTAGCACTAGAACGGCCTGTTTACCAGCCTCCAGTCAACAAAGAGAGCCAGGTTGCAGTGCAAGCGTTTTGGCTGACAAACAGAACGAAACCACAGATACACATATTGTGGCACTAAAGTTGTCAATTAACCCCACCCTGAGAGTTCGGCCTATCACAAAACACAGCTGTGAACACACTGCAGTCTTCCCGAAGCCTTAGGAATCATTTGCATGCAGATGAATATTCTGCTGCTGCGAGCTTGTTTTATTTTTGATAAAAGTCACAAATGTGTATGCTATCTGTTGACAGAGTTAATAATTTATACAGAAAATGTGCAAGCCGCCTTCTCTGCTGCCAAATCTGTCATTTTACATTAAGATGTGTTTGAAAGGCCTGTAACTTCTGACCAAGACATTTAGTGTTTGTGATGTTTGGCAGAAAAGTATGAAATAATGTTGACGTCAATCAGACCTGTGTGAAAGCGGAACGTAGGCTGCTGTATTGAAGTATGACAGTTGGACCATGAATTGTTAACTGACAGCATAAAAGAAAATACACAGCTGAATTTAAATGTCATTTTTCACAGGCCTATCATTTATTTGTTGGCTTCACTGATCATTGACCCCAATGGTTGGTAAAAAGTGTTTTATTTAAAAACAATGAATCATGAAAAAAGGATCAAAATTTGATTGCATTACACACACACCACGAGCAGACCGGAGGCATATCCATCACATATATATAATACAGTGGATCCAAAAACTAATGCAACAACTTTTTTAAAAGGTTTGAATTTCACCCTGTTAGATGTCAAATATCAAATCTAGTGGAATCTATCCACCAAAAGGGGCCAATGGTAACCACTGTACACCATCGGAAGCACATACAGTTAGCACGCAAGTGTTGAAACTGGACTCTTCCCTGGCGGAGAGGAAGAAACCCCAAATAAAGGATCATGCAATTGTTTAAAAACCTATTCTTTCCATCTTTATATATATATA
>CAIGQZ010032461.1:12146428-12157372 GCA_903798205.1 Danio tinwini | reverse complement strand
TGAGATATTAAAGTAATATC
Organism: Danio tinwini; assembly: GCA_903798205.1. Lineage (NCBI taxonomy): Eukaryota > Metazoa > Chordata > Actinopteri > Cypriniformes > Danionidae > Danio > Danio tinwini. The sequence continues at coordinate 12,157,352 of CAIGQZ010032461.1, read as the reverse complement.
AGCACTCGTACAGCCTCTTCACCCTTGTGTATTACTCCGCCCACACGAGTGGCAAGCAGAGGCCACTTTACACTCTCAGAAATAAAGGTACAGGAGCTGTCACTGGGGCAATATATTTTCAAAAGATACATGATTGTACCCAAAGAATCTACATTGGTATTGTACCTCAAAGGGGCATATTAGTGGCCAAATGTACCTAAAAAGTACATTTGAGGTACTATTACGAACCTTTTAGGCACAAATTTGTACCTTTCGAAAATGTACTTCCCCAGTGACAGCTCCTGTACCTTTATTTCTGAGAGTGTACAGTTTGACAAATATTGCAGCTGTTGGATAACATAATGTATGGCAGTACCTTTTTAAAAGGTACATATTTGTACCTGAAGAGTCCATAATGGTACCTCAAAGGTACAAATATGTGTCTTTTAATAAGGTACTGCCCCAGTGACAGCCCCTGTACCTTTATTTCTGAGAGTGTATAGACTAATAGCGTTTCATGCCGTTTAGCCTTATTGACCTTCTTCTTCGTTGTGAAATTGCACTCGTTTTTGCGATTGTTTTAAAACTTCTGATTAAGTGTCCTATATGGGAGAAATGGCTAGGTATAATAAATTGCAGAAAACGGTCAAACTACTTGCTCTACAAACAAGTGTTTGCATGACTATACAGACAACGATAGAATAATATAATAAAAAAATATCAGTTTACAACATCAATCATCTAAAAATGAATGGAATGAATGAGACCGGAAGTATCAAGCCAAAAAGTTTCAAATGGCTGCGCCCACTCGTATACATGGAGAAAAAGTTGAATATCTTAAAATGTGAGCAAAAGCACCTGTTTTGTCATCACTTTAGATATTAGAGAATCATTGAAATACTAAAGTGATGTTGGTGAGTGGGCAACCGTTTCTGCTGTTCTGACGTCAGCTGCAGATGTGAATGAAAGGTGGAAGAAAGCAGTTCCTCTTAAAAAAGGGTTTTTGACCCTTCAGTTTTTTTCTTTTTTGAATACAGCCATATTGCACTGCTACTCGTGTGATATTGCTCATATATATTAAAAATTTATAATTTGACGATTGGCATCTGTAAACAGGAAATCTGGAAACAAATCTCATTTTAAGACATTATTTTTTATCTTTAGACTTTTTAGACCAGTTTTGAGTTATTTTTAGAAACAAATTTTGGAATACAGTAGTATGGTAAGCTTTGTTTGAGAAAAATAATCTTACATAGTCTTTTTATTGTAACACATACCATAAAATCACAAGAGTCACAAGGATCAATTTTTCTTTTAACTGACAACAATTTTGACCAAATACAAATGTACTTGGTGATCATTTATGTCTAATAATGTTATTTCAAGTTTAACTCAATGTGTTAATTGCAGTTCCTTTGTAATTATCCATCACTTTTCAATGACTGTTATACATTTTGTTAAATTCTAAAATCTAAAAAAATGGCCTCCACAAGCTTTCAGAACCAATCCACAAGAGAAAATTTGTTTTGCTTGGAAAGTGTGCTTGTGGTCTCCTTCTTTACAATGAATGCTAATTGATTTGTTGTTGTTGTTGTTTTGTTATAGAATGCAATATTACATTTTCAAGTATCTTAAAAGCCCACATGCTTACAGTACCAATGTGCATCATTCAATCATTTCGAAAATATTTTCTTTCTTTGAAAAAAGTGAATTCAGCATGTTCAGATGCTTTTTTTATGAGGTTTACTGCTCAGAATTGTTTAGGCCTTCACCTCAGCACATCAGCTACCTCTACAGAAACTGCTTAAACTAGATAAAATGTTTGCCAGTGCTTTGCAAGCTAGAAACTTAAACATTCACACCTTCAAAATTTCACTCTCTGTGCTTTCCTAGCGGTCACATCTGGATTCACTCCATGGACAAGTAATAATCGTCTTATCTGACAGGAGTCTGAACAGATTCTGCACAACAACGAAAGATATGATGCATCCTGTAAAACAATAACCAAGAGGCCAAAGCAATCTTTACCATTTCCCCTGGTGTTTTTTATTAGTTTTTTTGTCGCTTTTCTGAGAGACTGTTGTTCTACTATGTGCTGTGGCCTGATCGGAATCAGGCATCGCATCGCTCATAGCTGACAAATAGATGGTATTCCCATGCCATTTGTTTTCAACTAACTCTTGTGTGACAGATGTACCCTGAGCAAAGAAGCCTGACAGAGAATGTTAATAGAAGAGCTCTTTTTTCACCTGTCCTCTTCTTCCATAAGAGATTGCTTCAATGTTGAGCACAGCCTAATCATTCAGAATCATTCAAGGTCTCCTTCTTTTTGGGCTTTTTGGTAGTGCAAATGAAATTCTGAATGGCATAAATGGAGACATTAAGAGTGGATAACATTTTTGTGAAGTTAAAACATTGGTTTAATGAAACAAATCAGCATTTCAAAATATATAGCCTATGTTTTGTCTTTCTTTGCTTTGGTGTCTAATTTTCAATATTTTACACCCATGGATGTTGTATTCATTTACCGTTAGGTGGCAGTAAGTCAGTGACTTACTTAGACATGTGATTTGAAACTAAATAATCACTTTTAATCATTTAATGCAATTAACAGAAATGAAAAAGAAAATAAATATTTATTTAGGGACACCATTTACTTGCCTAATATATAGTAGGTGATAAACAGTTATGTGAATAGAGTGCTTTTACCTGAATTCAAAGTGTTAATAAAAAAATATGTGAAAGAAATGTTGTAATCTGTAAACAATGGATATTTTACTTTCGCATAATGCCACAGATGAGAATTTGTCAATGGCAATTGAGTGACATAACTCATTCATGTTTTATCAGTGGCATGAGCCGAAATTTGTATTAAGTGGACCTTGGTGAATTAAAGTGAACCTCCATGCCTACTCTAAAACTAAAGTACATTGTAAAAAAAAAAAAAAAAAAAAAAAGTGTTAAAAAAAAGGATAATGTCCTGATAGAAAATTACCAGTGTTTTTTCAGTTAAAAATAACCCTGATAAAGGAAGAGTATTGGTGATTGGTTAGTTGATTGATGGATGGATTGGTTGGTTGGTCAGTCGGTCGTTTAGTTGGTTGGTTGGTTGGACGGTCATTTGGTTGGTTGATTGCTTGGTTGGTCAGTCGGTCGGGCAGTCGGTCGATTGGTCCTTTGGTTATTTGGTTAGTTGGTCATTTGGTTGGTTGGTTGGTTGGTTGGTCATTTGGTTGGTTGGCTGGTTGACTATAAATATGTATATATATATATATATATATATAAATGCAATAGCTTTTATCACTGGTTGTGCAAAACCAGACAAGATAACTGGCAATACTTAGTTTAAAATGTAAGATACTCAAAACTAAATTATTGTTATAAAAACAATAATTTTTATAACAATTAAACAAACAAAAAGATTGTATGTTCTCCTCATGTTCGTGTGGGTTTCCTGCGGGTGCTCCGGTTTCTGCCAGTCCAAAGACGTGGTATAGGTGAATTGGGTAAGCTAAATTGTCCATAGTATATTTGAGTATGAATGGGAGTGTATGGGTGTTCCCAGTGATGGATTGCAGCTGGAAAGGCATCTTCTGCATAATCTGGATAAGCTGGCGGTTCATCCCGCTGTGGAGACCCCTGATTAAAATATAGGGACTACGCCGAAAAAAAATGAATGAATGAATAAAATTATTAAAAAACAATGTTCTTGTTATTTGTATGTATTTATTTGTTAAATAGCCATTTAATAAAGTCATTTAATTTGTACCATATTACAAATATGATATATCGATATATAATACTCTCTGGGTTAGTACTATATTTGTGATGTTTTACAGACTTTTATATATTTTGCAATGTTTTAAATTGTAGTTTTTTTATCAAGTGTTATCAGAGCAGAATTTCAAGCTCATATAATTAAATTCAAAAGCGTCAATAAGTGTAAAACATCTGTAAATCTCAGGCACCAAGCAACTGTTTATTACAGGTAACTATTTACTGTGTCAAAAATAATGCACACCAAAAAATGCAGTGGACTCAGTACTGCAGAATCAATTATTAAATCAAATCCAGAAGATGAAAAAAATGGAAAAAAGTTAAATAGCAAAGCTTTCAGGAACATCATTCCTGTTGTTTTTGTCTAAAATGTATTTACATGTAATACATTATTGTAATTTCATATTTCATGACCTTATTATGTATTTTAAAGAGTGAGATAATGTATCACACATTATTACAAGAAAAATCTGTACCCTCTGTACACTGATTAGGATTTATTTTGTTAGAATGACCAGCGGACTCTACATACATTCTTAACGCAATCATGCTCGAGGAAAAATAGGTGGGTAATGACATAAACGAGGAATGCTTAAAAGAACTGCATGTTGTTTGCTTTGCAATATGCCAAGGACATCCCAGTGTGCTAAGAAAACCCCTGCACTCTCGTTCTGCCGCTTGTTTTCTTAAGCACGAAAACAAAAGTGTTGGCCTGAGGGAAGCAGCTGTCGCCAGGGATATGAGCTGGCACAATTCCCAATTCTACTATCAATATTTTACACTGTACAAAACATTGAGATGGTTTTTATGCATGATATGAGTACAGTTTATCTGTATGTGTATATAAATTGGTAGTAGTAATTAATATTTCAGTGTTAGCTACTGGTTGCACATCAACAACAATACATCAACTCTGTTCCAGTTGACTTGATCATTTTCAGGGGTTCATTATATCAGGGCTGTTGCATTACCCTGACATTTATGCTCCTTGAAATGATAAAAATGAGTTCCAGGTCAGCAATATATTTTATTTTACGGTGTCTGTTATAGCTATCTACGTGTATTTATTTTGTATTGGATTTGGTTAAGAATTAGGTTTAAGGTTAGTGTGATACAATGGGTCTTTGCATGCCCTAAGTCAGGCAAACTTGGTTCACCAGCCGAAAATAAATAATAATAAGTAATATAAATAAATACAATAAATAAATACCCCAAAATGTTAGCAATACTCACAAAAATGTTGAGCAATCATTGATGATTTATTTACAATGCTCGAGATGGTATAAAATTCTCAGAGGGGGAAAAAAAGCAAAGCAAATCCAACAACAAAGCTAGAAGTTTATACAAAGTAGGCACACACTCACATAAACACACTTTCTGTTTACATTATTTCCCCATAATATGAAAATAATTATATACAAAAATAACCAAAATAAACACATTACAACATCAATACATTTTTTTCCCAATTCCCCTTTAAGAGGGACAGCGGACAAATCAGCCATGCTGATTATAGCTACTCCACATCACCATCAATCGCGTTGGCGGGAATTCGCCTTGAGTGGCCAACTTCATTCTGGACGGTGTGCACGGATTGTTTTTGTAACTTCGACGGTTGTGTCACGTCGATTGTCCAACAGGTTGCGGTATGGCGCTCGAGTTTGCCGGCCGACAGACAAACAACACGGAAAACCTACCTGACGCCGACGAACGTAGGTAAGTTTATTTACAACTTAGGCCTATATATAATTCTAAACAAAGTGAACTTATTTTAAGTTTATGTATGTGTGTGCTATATTACTGTCAGGATATGAAATGGAGTGGATATGTTTGCGTGTAGGCTATGGGAAACCACTATGCTAGCAGTTTGCATGTGCACCCACATCACCTTAGCTGGGATTACAGATGAATGAGGTGAGTCTCGCTCTCTCTTTGATGATAGCATATTTCAGTTATTGCATACAGAGGCATATTTTGTACACTGTAGTTTTGAATTGGTTTTATTCCAGAATTTTTGCTATGATTTTAGCAAGTTTCTCTCAATGCATTATCAGTTTATTGGTAACCTCAATAGGCTTTGACAAGATATATTAGCATAACAAAAGAGTCATATCGCCCAAATAAAATGTTTTAACTTTGTAGGATTAAAAAAATTATCTATTGTTTTGTAATGTAATTTATTGGGGAACAATGTGAATTAACAGCTGCCTGTAACTCATGATTAGGCTCACATGGAATCAGCACACTCAGAAATCTGCAGATGTTCAGCCCATCGAGTCTGTTTATTTAGTTGTGTGTACATTTTATATTTATTCAGTTTTTAAATTAATTTCAGTAATATTACTGAATAATATCAAAACATTCATATGATTTACTTGCAATACAATTTGTAAAGTTATAATTTCTGTCTTCTGTTAGTGTATATATATGGTAGATATATAAGAGACTTGCTTTGTTTACCAAATAAATTGATCTAATAGGATTTGCATTGTAAACTTTAAATAAATGTAAAAAATGTATAAATTGTATTTAACATATTAAGTTTATTGTTACGATACACCCAAAATCATTCCGTATAAATCCACAGATTATTCTGCGCAGAAATAGCTAAAAATGTCAGCAGATTCTGTCTGGCCCTACTCATGATTCATGGGTGTTCACAAGTCTTTGTAAGGTGGGGTTTAATTAAAGTGTCTGGTGTATATTAAGAGAGAGAGTTTTACAGGTGGTTTGTCAAGCCCACTCAACTGTGTGAAGTAGGGCTGCAAAATATATAGTTCCAGCATTGATATTGCAACATGTGTGTCAGCAATAGTCACATCGCTGGATTTGCAATGTTGAGTTGGGATTATAATTAATCAGACTGAATAAATATGAGACTTGTGGAGTCATTGCAAAGTATAACAATAACAGAGTGAACCTTTGTCATTCGCATTTCGAGAGTTTAAATAATTTTGCCACAAAAAGTACATGTGTACAATACGTTGAAGACTATATAGTTTCTGTACATGAATACTTTTTTAGTCTCCAGAAAGCACTATTTATTGGACTTTTTTCATTGCTCTAATGTTATTATTTTGCTTGTAATTTGTTTATTATTTTTTATACATCATTTAGACCCTTGCAAAATTCCCCAATCATTCTAAATAAATAATTTCTTTCCAAAAAGAGCTATTCAATTCATATGGTGAAATTGTATTCATATCGCAAAATATATAACAGAAAAACTAAATGTAGCAATGTTACATTTTTTCAATATCATGTAGCCCTAGTGTGAAGCACACTCAGAAATGCAGTCATTTTTTTAGGGAGAGAAGGAGTGATTTTAAGAAAACGTCTGGTGCAAACTGGTGCAAGTGTCTGTTTAAGTGTCAGAGAGATGAAAGAAGAAAACTTGTGAATCAAGCAAATTCATCACAATAAAACTTGTGAAATGAATCAAGCCAACTTACTGTGTTTGGGAAAGGCACATGTTCATTTTTGTGACAACGTAGTAATCCATCAAAACGAGTCAAGGTCATTTTTTGTAAATTTTCCTAAAGGTAAATACATCCTAATGTGAATATACAATTCCTAATCATATATATATATATAATTTTTTATTTTTTAACAGTGTAATGTCTCTGCTGTGTATTTAAAATGGCGCTTATATATTTATAATAAAGTTTAAATATATATATATATTTTTTTTTTTTTCATTATTATTATTATTTTTAATTATTATTATGTTTTTGTTAATTATATTTGTGCAGTGGTATATATATTAACACCAAAATTAGAAATAATTTCACAATGTAATTTACATTATACTTGAGCTACTGTATGTTAAACAGCACTCGAACCCGATTTGGCCAGTTTGGATACAAATTAGCTTAACAAGATTTCAAAGCAAGAATGGTAAGAGATGCTATACAGAATATTTCAACATTCTTTTGATATCAGAGGGAGGTTAAGCAGAAAACGATCTAGCAGTGCTAATGCAACTGCTTGACAGCAGGTGGACCTTAAAAGTAGTGCGCAGACTGTCTATTTTTATCCTAGATCATCAATAACCCTCATTACACAACATGATACCATCTTGTTTTCTTGTCACATAAACAGATGTGTTGAAATCAAAGAGCTGTGAGCCATTCTGTCCTACCAGGGATCCTTAAAATTTGTTTGATAGAAACAGAGAAAATAAACAGGGTTCAAATAATCTCTGTATATTAGTTTTAAAGACAAATCACCTATTCTGTGCAGTCGAAACGTGATTCCAGCCTCTGTTTCAGGATCAGATCCACTATTCCCACTGGGCGGTTTTGTTTGTAATGCAGTCCAACAAATGTGCAATGACAGATGGGACATAAAACCCCAAATCCTCTGTTAAAAAAAAGAAGAGAAATGCTGATTAAAAAAAGGAGTGTGCGAATTTCACATTTTATCTTCAGAGGGAGAACAAATGCTATTTCTGGATCATCTAAATGAACTATCAATCTGTCTGAAAGTATGACTTCAAATTGAGCTTTCAGTGGAAAAATTTAATTGAGGAAATAGGAAAATCTGTCTGATGATGTGACAGCCCAAGGTTTCTGAGGATACAGTAGCTTCAAAAGTGCTGCTAATGAAGTACATCGATTCAAGCCCATCAATCATAAATGACAAGACATTAGGAGTCTTAAAGTAAGCAGATGAAACCACACAGCAGTAATTGCAAAATAGTCACGAAAGTTGATGAATGTGGCCTTTAGTGTCAAAGTTACATGTTTTTTTGTGGCTGTATGATGACGAGTCCTTGATTTTCAGTCTGACTGTGAAATGCCCAGCTGGGTGCTTTTAAAGTCATGCATTTCACAAAGAGCACAACAGGGTTTTGATCAGACAGCAGCCCTCATGTTAAACATGCCCTTCCCTGGTTTAAAGCACTGTCATGTCTTTTGAAGAACGCTTTCATGATGTCATGACAGTCTTTTCAGGTATCATTCCCATTCAAAGCAACCATTGGAATAATCGGCACATTACAGGGAACCAGGCCTCTGCAATAACCTGAACTATCCAGCAATTCAAATCTTATTTATCCAAACTATGTGCAAAGAGGAATGAAATAGAAATGTTTTTGCAACTGAATAGTAAATAAAAAAAATAATTCTTACAAATTTACTTTTTTCCCCTCAGAATTATTATTTAAAATCTCACAGTTAAGAGGACAAAGCTAAAATTGCTGGAAAGAATTGCAAGAAAAGAAGTCTGAATTGTGATTTGTGAATTGTGATGAGTGTTTTTATATTAATGTGTGTGTGTGTATATTAGGGCTGCACAAAATATTGTTTCAGCATTGATATTGCAATGTGATGCTTTGCAATAGTCACATTGCAAGCATAGACATATGAATAAATGTTTATTACTAACGTTTCTGTGAACAGGATTTGATTATAACAGCAGATCAACGACAGTGCGAAATAGCCTACTGTAACATCTTCAATTATATAAAATAAATAAATAAATGCAACATATATGAACACATACAGCCCCTTAAAGTCTCCGATATGTTACCAATTACAGAAAAAATCTTCACACAGCATACATTTAGTTTTTATTTGGGTTCAAAAACAACACACAACAGCCCAGTCAGTTCAAACCTCTCATCTGTATCTATAATCCTGCACATGTAACCTCTTGTTAGAAAGTAATTCCATCATTCCAAGTTTATAATAGTCCAAAAGGTGATGATAATAGTTAAGCATGGCAGTTTGTTGCTGAAAGAATCATTTGCTCAGTTTTTTTGGCTTCTCCTTTGTTTTTCGCTCTTCATTCTCGCGTTTGTCCGTTTTTAAAAGGATCGAATATCAGAAGCACTTCAATAATCACGCGTACGCTATTATCATCAGCTCAAGAAGTTCATTATTTCAAATATAGACATGTGGCGAGCGTAAGCAAGAAAGCGAAACGGCTTGCGCTTTATACAGCCTTGTAAACAACTATTGGGCACAGGGTCGATTCTGCTCTTCTTGGCTTTGTGGCTGTTTATCAAGACAACGACAAGGTTTGTTTGAGCTTGGGTAAACCATAGCCCATTATTTATATTTATTTATTTATATATATATATATAATTTTATTATTATTTTTTTAACAGTGTAATGTCTCGGCTGTGTATTTAAAATGGCGCTTCCTTTGTTTTCATTCTCTTGCTTGTGTACGTGCTGGTGACACTTCTCTGTAAACCTGTAAACCAATAGCGTTCAGTTGTGCATCTTGCTCCTCCTTTTGGTACCCTTTTGTTGTGCTAAGTGTTACCCAAAAAAGTGGTACAGTACGGTTCGCTTTTAGGTACCTTTTGACAGTGGAAATGGCCATAAAAGCATACCAAACCATACTCTACCACTCAGTGGAAACAGGCCATTAGGATATTTAAGAAACATGCTAAGTGAACATATCTGTTTATCTCAAAAACAATGCTGAAGTCAGATATTCTGCTTTGAAAATGTATTTTCCATGCCAGAACACTGTCTATGTTTATGTTCTTTTAACCCGCTCAATGCCAGTTTAGCCAATTATTTTTCATCACTCCCGGTTGCCCTCTGGGAAAACCGAGTATTTCAATCATTCAATCAAAAAGGCTCTGAAAGCATGCGTCTGTGACCAAAATGCGACCTCCGGTAGACAGTAGACTCCAAAATGAGACCGATTCAGTTCCACATGAGGTTATTAATGAGCAAATAATATAAATATTACGAACGTTAACGTTAGGTGATCAGGTTAAATTGTAATGGCGTGTTCTAACAATACGCTTCATGACGAGATGCGCAGGAGGAGCAAGATGCACATCTGTCCCCCGATAATGTCAATAGACTGGACTGTCTTAGCAACTGGCTAAATGTTAAGGAGGACTAAGCAAAATTGTTTTTACTTTATAATTAATGTTCTCAGCTCGCAATACAACTTTACAATGAGTACAATTGTTTGTATTCAATAATTTTTTTATTCATTATTATTTTCCAATTTCCATATTTGCAATGCCTGTGTTTTTTTTTTTTGGATTCGTGATTAATCATGATTAATTACTTTCGTGATTAATCATGATTAATCACAAAAAAGTGTGATTAGTTTTTTTAATCAATTGACAGCCCTATAAATATAATATAAATGTATGTATGTATGTATGTATATGTATATGTATATGTGTGTATAT
>CAIGQZ010032461.1:12096267-12119899 GCA_903798205.1 Danio tinwini | reverse complement strand
TATATATGCGGTAATGTTTAAATGCGGTAATGTTTAAATAATTTTCCGTTAAAAATGTGTGTAGGTTATGTGACCTTTAGGAAAAATGCAGCATCTCATTTCTTACAGGAACTGTTCTCTGTTCTCGCTGTCTTCCAAGTTTGTTTTTCCGAGATGACCTGGCAAAACCGGTCCTCACAAGAACGCAAGTCCGTTCTCTGCATTCTTGGAATTGTGAAAAACAGCCTTTGCAGTGTAGCAAACTGCAAAACTTGTTGCACAAACTTGCATTTCCAGTCTGTCGCATTTGGGTGCCTATGAATGGAAGTCTATGCGGTAAAAATGGAAGTGTAAGCGCGGCTTTACTAGGCTTTTTTAGAAACATCTTTGCAGGTGTGTTGAGGCAAGTTGGAGCTAAAATCTGCAGGACATCTGACCTCCAGGACTGAGTTTCAGAACCCTTGTTCACCCATTTTTAAAATTGTTACATGAAGACATTTTGAAAGTCTATAAAACATCTTAGAGAAATGTTTGTACAATGAAAGGTTTCTGTGATGTTAAAGCTTAATTACAGAACCATCCATGCCAATAACAATCGTAAATCCATTATTAATTAATAAGGTGAATAGAAATGAATAAAAGCTCTAATTGATTAAAAAAGGAATGAGCTATGGATTATTTCGGAAATTCCATAATACTACTACAACGTAGTATTATTACAGTATACAACAATATACTGTATGACAGTGATATATGAACTACGTAAAGCCATTTAAATGAACAAAACAGAATGGGATGTCACAAGATGCCTTCATAAAAAGGACAAGATACTCATGTATACAGTAGCTGGTCATTATCTTATTATTTGCATTGCAACTTAATATACAGTAGGCATCAGAAACTTCTCCTTGCAAAGAAATTTGTGCCTTATAAGAGTTCTTAATTGTTAAAAAATACTGTCACTGCATAAACACACATACAGTGAACTTTTTAAGCTAACCACGTAGCATTATATTAGATGTTTGGTATGTTATGTCTTAAAATATACATCATAAAATAAAAAAATGACAATGTGAATGCCAAGCAAACCAGTGTACTTTTTATTTTTTTTTTATCCAGACTACTATCATGAATAAAACCCAAATGTTCAAAACAAAATAAATAGTTTCTTTTAAGAGACAGATTTTTTTTATACTGCATCACTGCAGTGTGCACACTACTATGTTGAGATGTTTGGTATATTTTGGTATATTTTATGTAAAACGAGCAAAGAAACATATGGGTTTTGCATTGAAAATATTTTTGCACTCTAGTGCTGCTGCTGGCACAAACTTCCTGCTGGCTTCTGTGTGGTTCGGAGGTGATCAATTCACACTGCCATAGGAGGAATATAAGGCTTTCTATTGCTTCAATCTGACAGGAAGAATTCTGTCTGCTCAGCTGAGGCTTTGACAGTCATTGAGTGGACACTGACAAATAGATCTGACAGCTCTGATATAAAACGTATCTGCTTCCACTCGTTTTAGTATGTGCACATTTTACATGGATATACAAACAGCTCTTAAACCCCGAAGGAAGATCTGAATTGTCCTCTATCTGAAACCACAATATTTCTGAACACATTGCCTCAGTGTTTCGGCTTGAACATATACAAAGGATGAATAACAAAGGGTCAACACAGGTAAACACGTGTGTGTAAAAGGGGGAAGTGAACTACATCTACTGCTGACTCACGGTGTATAATTGGATATGACAAAGTTCAGTGTTCCTGGAGGGGGAGATTAAAAACACATCAGTGAATGTAGCCCCCTTGGAAATGAATTGATTATGACAGAAAGCCTTGATGAATAATAAATTTGGACATTATCCTAGGATGTAATGCCTAAGGTGCCCATTGCACTGGTGAGAGATCCAGGACAGTGAGAAAAAAGAAATGCAAACACGAAGCCAATACATTTTCTCCTCTCTACTTTTGGCAAGAATAGCGGATGCATGATAATGCATTTGCTTAAATTTTGCTGAATTTGTACTTAGTAAAGGTCGATTTTAGAAAATGTGAATGCAAAAAATATATGCACATATCAACAAATCATTACAATATAAAAAAACTTTTGCATAACTGAAAAAAAATGAAGGTAATATGAGGTAATATACGACATAAGGTAAAGTGGGTAAATCACGAAATGTTTATTTCTTCAAGTTAAATAGTTACACCAGTAGGTGGAGACAAGAGACTTTATGTATGAATCATTTATGAAATGAGTCATTTTTGGAAGACTAACTGCAGTAATCATAGTGCACTGAATCAATCAGATCACTGATTCAGTCAGGACAGAATCATAACCTGTTTTGTTTTAACCCAAAGGTGAATGAAAAATGGACAAATGAATAGACAAAAACTATATGTGCAGTATAATTTACTCCATAGTAAATTTTGAAGTGCGCATATGAACAAATTAAAATCTTATAAAGCAAAAGTAATTACCTCTTGGCGGCGCGATGTCTGTGAGTATTGCCAACATTTTGGGGTATTTATTTTGTTTATTATTATTTATTTTTGGGGCGACGCAGTAGGTAGTGCTGTCACCTTACCTCAGCTGGGCCAGTTGACATTTCTGTGTGGAGTTTGCATGTTCTCCCCATGTTCATGTGGGTTTCCTCCAGGTGCTCCAGTTACCCAAAGACATGTGATATAGGTGAATTGGATGAACTAAATTGCCCATAGTGTATGAGTGTTTGAATGCGAGTGTGTATGGGTGCTTCCTAGTACTGGGTTGTGGCTGGAGAAGCATCTGCTGCATAAAACATATGCCAAAATAGCAGTTTATTTCGCTGTGGTGAACCCTAATAAATAATGCCGAGTTCAGACTGTCTGATTTTCAAAGTAGTCGTGTCACGGATGTTTTCACACTGCATGACTATCTGGGTTAGCGTTCTGTTGGTGCTGTGTTTACACTGGATGGATCGGCGACAGGAGAGTTCATACTGCATGACTTTAAAATAGGAAGAATCACAGACAACTTTGTCCAATCTACGTCTCACAGCCAAACAAAAATGAGAACATGACATGGAAACAATGCGAGGTCACGTAATATATCTTTCGTTATTAACTAGTGGAAAAAGAAGGCTTTAGCTTTAGAAACTTGTGTTGCTCACCTGGCTTTTGAAGAGAATTAACAATCTCTCCTCAACTTTATTTTTACTTTTCAACCTGATTGTGATATTGATCAGATGACACGTCAAACAGACACAGTGCTTGTGCCAATTTTACACTCGTTTTTCCTCCATTTCTTGACTGAAAATGAGCGCTTTTAGCTTCTCCCCTAGCCTCCCGCTGGCCTGCAGATAACCACGCTAGTAAATGCTGCTCTCTCATTGGCTGTAGGTGATTGCGGATGTTATTTTCAGTCAGAACACATTTACATGGCATGATTTGCCAGATATTTCTCCAGATATTTAGCATGCCAAATATCTCACGGGCATCGGCGACTCATCTGCGATTCTCTCATAACACATCCTTGATAGTTCATACTGTGTGATTGTCACTCGCATGCACGAGCATCGATTTGTGATTTCAGGCATTTGTCGCTGATTTCTCAAAACCTGTCAGCAAGTCAAAATCAGGGCTAAAATCATGCAGTCTGAACTCAGCATAAGGGACTAAGCCAAAGGAAAATTAATTAATGAATAATGACATCTTCATAATAAGCCCCTTTTATGATACAGATGTTATCTTTGAGAGAGTCATTAAATCACTTACACAAGTGCTTTGTCCAAAACAAGACAATGACTGGAAAATTGGGTCAATTTGAAGGACTGATTTATTTAGGACCAAAACATGTCAGTGACTGCTTCTAAAATTGCATACTTTATGTCTGACTTCACAGAACTCTTAATTAAGAAAAATGTACCTGGATTACTTGCGTAGTTCTAAAGTGTACATTTACTCACCCTTCATTTGTTTCAAACTGATTTGTCTGTCTGTCTTCTGTTTAACACAAACAAAAAGTATTTTGAAGAAAGTTGGAAACTTGTAGCCATTGACTTTCATAGTATTTGTTTATCATAATATGGAGGTTAATGGTTACATGTTTCAGCTTTCTTCAAAATATCTTTTTGTGCTCAACAAAATAAAGAAACTCTGATTTTAAAACTACTTGAGGGTCAGTAAATAGTGAGTCCTTTTTTTATGCCGGTTGGTTTGGTTGCATGATACAAATTTGGTAAGTGTAATATCTCACTAATATAAATTTAGGTCTTGCGAAGTGCATACAATTTAGAATAATAATAATAATCTGCGTGGATGTTACAGTATATAGTTTGGGATGCACAAGCTTTTTTGAGTGAGTCATTGAATGACTCACTTTTATATAAAATATGATTAAGTGTAAGGGTGAATTCCAGTTGTTATTTATTCAACCAATCTGTTTAAAATACAGTGTTATTCAAAACATGTTTTTTCAGTCACTTGCTAAACAATTCCCTTGAATTATTAGTTCATTCATTCATTCTGTTTCTTTTCGGCTCAGTCTCTTTAATCTGGGGTCACCACAGTGGAATGAACCACCAACTTATCCAGCATATGTTTTACACAGTGGTTGCCCTTCCAGCTGCAACCCATTCATTAACACACATACACCACGGACAATTTAGCTTACCAAATTCACCTTTAACCCATGTTTTTGCACTTGTCGGGGAAACCGCAGCACCCGGAGGAAACCCACACAAACACGGGGAGAACATGCAAACTCCACATTGAAATGCCAACTGACTCAGCTGAGGCTCGAACCAGCGACCTTTTTGCTGTGAGGCAAGATTGCTACCTACTGCGCCACCGTGCTGCCCTGAATGATTAGTTTAAAAACTTAATTCAAAACTTTCAGAATTTGCTTGCAACCCCAATTGTAGCTGTAGTTAAATATCATACGGAAATTCTGTATATAAAAATGAAAATTAGTATGACTGCGGATTAATCGAATGCAATTTTCAAACACTTTAAAAAAATCTTTAATTTTTTTTAATCTCCAGCACCAACTTTCAAATTGATCAGCATTTACTACAGAGCCGTAGTTCACTGACAAGCTACGCCAAAACCGCAGACAATGTAATCTGCTCCATTCTGAACAAGATGTGCAGGAGAAATTGATGCTTCCCAGAAAAAAAAAAAAAACCTTTAAATGTCCTAAGATAAGACAATGTAGTTCATTAGAATGACAACAACTTCCTTACAGCACTTCTTTACTCCGAGCAGTATCTGAAGATAAAAGTCCAAGGCTTGTCATTTCAATGACCCAACAACTTGCTTTTCAATTTGCCTTTCTGTGCCAAATGAAGTTGATTCCAGCTCTGATTTGAGATAAATAGCCAGTACCATCTCCCTTGTTCATGTTTTTTTCTGCTTCTCCCTGACCCTGAAGATTCATGAGTGATGTGAGCGAGCTGGATCACTCCATTTATAACGGAGACACAGCCTGACTTACTGATTTATGAACAGTCATGTTCTCACAGGAATCCATTAACTGCAAGGGTCACGAGGGCTTTGAGACAGATAAATACGTAAATGAAGGGAAGGCCTGTCGCAGTAGAATGTAAGGGGGGAGAGGGAACGTATAAAGTTGGTTTTATGACATCACAACCTGATCTTGAATCATATCGCATCACAAACCACGAGGATAATGAATGTCTCACAGACAACGGCCCAGGGCTGTTATGCATGCTATGTACAATAGTTCTTATGATTTTTACTTTGCTTTAAAAAAAGTGTTTTATATAACTATTATTATTATTATTATTATTATTATTATTATTATTATTATTCGTTTTTTGAACTCTCATAAATTTTCAGATGTTCAGTTGTATCTCAGACAAATATTGTCCCTCCCTAACAAACCACACATAATTTTTATATATTAATTTTTTTTATTCAACTTTCAGATGAGGTATAAATGCCATTTTTTTAAATTATGACTTGTTTTGTGGCATATAAAGTCACTTCCAGTGTTACGCAAGTTGCTTTAAAGTAATAGATTAGTTATTGTAGATTAATAGATAAGTTACTGATTATTCATTCATTTTCTTTTCAGCTTAGTCCCTTTAATAATCTGGGGTCACCACAGCGAAATGAACTGCCAACTTATCCAGCATATGTTTTATGCTGCAGATGCCCTTCCAGCTGCAACTCATCTCTTGGAAACATCCATACACACTCATTCACACTCATACACTACGGACAATTTAGAGTACCCAATTCACCTATACCACATGTCTTTGGACTGGGGGAAACCGGAGCACCTGGAGGAAACCCACGTGAACGCAGGGAGAACAATCAAACTCCACACAAAAATGCCAACTGACCCAGCCGAGGCTCAAACTAGTGACCTTCTTGCTGTGAGGCGACAGCACTACCTACTGCGCCACTGCGTCGCCCAAAATACTGATTACTACTAGTAAATTGTAATGATTGATTGTAAATTAAAAATGATTGATTGTAAAATACTAGTAAATTGATTGATTACATTACTAATTACTTCATGTAAAAAGTAAACAGATTTCTTATTACTTTTTTGAAGTTACTTTTTAAAACCTAAAAAAATACAAAAACTGCAGCTCTTTTATAGTTTAATATTCATTGAAAAACATTACAATGGATTTAACACAGCAGTTTATCACATTCAAAAGATTTAAGAAAATAGTTCATCCAAAACTTAAATTTCTCTCATCATTTGCTTAATTTTCACTTGTTCCAAACCTGTTTGTCTTTTGTCTCTTTGAAAACTGGAAACCTGTACTGTAAATAGGGCTGGGCGATTAATCAAAAAGTAATCGAAATCGACATTCAGAACCTATAATCTATCAAATTTTTCCAGGACGATTTTTTTCAATTCCTTTCTCTACTGCATGAGTCATGTGACCCCTCTCTGTTAGGCTGATGCTTGTTTATACTTCCGCGGTCATCTTTGGTCAAGTAGGACGATGGACCCATTCTTGAGCTATACTTTGCACTATACATTGACTATGATTGTAAGCTGCGCCAGAGATATTTTTCATTACATTATAATGATTATTTACATTAAAATATTTGTTTACAGAAGATGCAGAATATGTATAATTTGTTAATATGTTCATATTATAATATATTAATATTTTATATTCAAATAGTAATATTTAAAAATATATAAATATTTAAAATATTATTTAGAGAATATGCAAGAGTTATTTTATTTAGAAGAGATACTGCTTATTTTCTACTTTTTAATATAAAAAACACATGTGTGTTTATTTTAATTATTTCAATTATTATAAAATCAAGTAATGCACCCTTCATTCAAAAATTTCTCACTGAGGGCAAACAAATTAAATAAATAAATAAAATAATCGTTCATTAATTGTTACAGAGAAAAAATTTTCAATAAATCGAGATTTAGATTTTAGGCCAAATCGCCCAACCCTACCTGTATATGGACATTTATAGTAGGAAAAAACACATAGCCTACTATGTCTGCGGTTGTGGAAACAGCTATAAATGCTCAAACATTTGAATACATGAAATCTGGAATATGTGAGTGCGTCGTGAGACTGAGACTGGACATAGGGTGCAGTTTACATTAATATTTATGTTTTTATGCTCAATGAAATCAAGTTATTGCCGGTATTTTAACAGCAATTCAAAAGTGAATTTAAAAGAACAAATACTGATTTCTAAAATCTATATTTGTAACATAAGTAGCTCAATTACACTGACTTTAGTAACTGTAATCAAACTACACAAATTTAAAATGTAATTCGGTACATTACTGTGTTCCTTAAAAATGTAATTAGAGTACAGTAACGTGCTACTGTGGAACGCATTACACCCAATTCTGGTAATTTCTTAGTGAATGATGTCATTGGGAGCAGTTTTTGTTACTAATATAGTTATTACCAAAATTATCCAACCAACCAACCAACCAACCAACCAATCTACTGTATATAATATGAAATTATGTAAAATCATTCATAAAGTAGAAAGTTTAATAATTTAGCAAATATTTGTTTTGATGCAAATGTGAAAATGTACCTGATAGTTATAATGATCTCCGACCCAGAGGTGTTTATACCTTGTATTACTGTTGACACTACCTACACATTGCACATTTTGTTCTTGCATCTGGGGAACAATATCATTTGTATGAAATAGTGACTGCATTAGATCTCATCATTGCTGCTAATCCTTAATTAGTTGTTCTTTCTATCAGCAGGGACATGAGATCATCCTTGGCCTATTTTTAGAATAAACTGCAACACAGCTCAGGGGTCTTTTTACCGGAAAAGCACAGCAGGGCCGGTCCCGCTACTCCCCTCTGAAATGTGTTGCAATTTAAATGCTTTGACAGGTACAAGTGCTCTGTGACAGAGGAAGGCTATTACAATAAGTCTGTGATTCATTTCGTAGCTAAGAGGAGACAGCTTTGTGGGTTACCCTCACAGACGATCCTTTTCAGTCAAGATCAACTCCCGTGAAAATACGACGGAAACCTCACCAGTCTCATTGCATCTGCTCAAGCAAACTCGGTTAGATGGTTACAGCTCTATGTTTTGTCTTTGAGCTGGACCTGTGCGACTGGTGTTAGTGTCTGCTTAGGAATACAGATTGAAGACACGGAAGGACGGTGCAGAAATAAAAAAGATAAAACACTTTTATAGATAAAACACGCTCATTATTCACCCAACGAGAGGTAATTGCGCTCAAATGACCTTCCATGCATAAATTCACACACAGCTGTAATATCCAACAATGAGAGAAATAATGTATCTCTAAATGATCAGATGTCAAGGAAGTTATTCTCACTCTCCTGACAATGTCTCGTGTTTTTTATTTATTTATTTATTTATTACAACTTTTAGAGGTAATCAAAGCAATTATTCTTGGCTTAAGCAGTTTATTACCTTTAGATACACTGACATTATCAGCAATTAAATGCATCTAACAATTCTGTATTTACTTAAACTGATTCCTGTTGGAAAGGGACTAAGCCAAAAAGAAAATGAATGAATGAATCCTGATGGCTTTCCCCCTGCCATAATAATACATTTCTTTTGGCCATGCTATGACAACAGAGAGGTAAATAAACCTCATTGTCCTGACTTCCCCGAGTGCTGCTGGCATGTCCTGATTTTGCAGACTTAGACATATTCCTGGGTCGACATATTTTGTTGAGTCTGGAACAACATTCCTGGTTGAAAATTTAATACAAACCTAATCTCTACCTCCTACCTAATGTAGAAATAGTTTTTAAAATTCAGAGCAATTGGATGTGAATGAAAATGATCTAATGTACAGTTCCTAAGCCTGATTGTAAGGCTACACTTACTATGAACTGTAAAAAGGTGACCAAAATTCAATGCCTAGCCAGCGTCTAAGGACAATTAATTTGACCCAATAATGACATCAAATTACATTTGATATTTGGTTGATTTTTAACTCTATTGTGCTGGAAAGTGACCAAAATCCTACATCTAATACTGTAGATGTTGTAATGGTAACATCCACACAAGGCCAAGGTGTAATATGATTAGATGTTGATATTTGGTTGATTTCAGGTAGGGATGCACCTATTTTTGATCCGATCCCAATACAAATTATAATTTTTTTTATTACATTTATTTAGACATAAAACAGTTTCTATAGTTGTGGGGATACATTTAAATAATGTATCTTATTTAGTAAAAATAACAGATCTATAGGCCTACTGTATATGACAGATGAAACAATCTAACTTAAAACATGATGCTTGCTGTAAACTAGGCTACATTATTTGAGGATTCATTACGACATTGATCGGTTGTGTCCAACTTATGTTTCCCTTTTTAATTAAAATTTTTCTTTAAAATCTGTAATAGGCTGCCACTATAGACCCTAATCGTTGGTAAAATAACCAGCATTTTAGCAAAGTTTGATATTTTCCTGCAGGTTTAATTAAT
Organism: Danio tinwini; assembly: GCA_903798205.1. Taxonomy (NCBI): domain Eukaryota; kingdom Metazoa; phylum Chordata; class Actinopteri; order Cypriniformes; family Danionidae; genus Danio; species Danio tinwini. The sequence continues at coordinate 12,109,960 of CAIGQZ010032461.1, read as the reverse complement.
AAACATTCCCTTGCCTGAATTGAATTTCTTTTTTGTCTGAAAATGTATCTTTTTGGAACCTACATGGTAAACAAAGATTTGTGGTGAAGTTTAAAACAAGGTCCGCTGCTTCAGTTAAATGAAATATTCATATAAATAAAATTACAGTGAAATATTCACAGTTTCAGAGTAGCCTATATTAGGCTAAATAATTTTATGTTAATGGCAATCCATATTGCGCCTGTCAGTTTTTTACTAATTAATCAACTACTTTGACCACAATTAGCCAGGCTTTACAAACTATTCGCAACACTGAAAGTATTCCCCTCAGAAGAATAAACTCAGTCGGACTTAAAAGGATGAGAGAACAGAAACTCATTTTACGGAGCGGCTCAAGTCGCGCCTGTGCAGCCAGGTCGGGCCAAGTCTGGGCTCAAGCAGAGAAACTAAACTCTACACTCTAGAGGCTGTGGTTACACTAGAGGAACTTTTCATAGTTCCTAGAACTACTGGTGGTATGTTTACATCACTAGAACTAATATATTAATTCAAATGAATACTTTTTGAGGAAATTTATGTAGCTTCTACTTTCAGGGTCTAACCCAGGCCATCAGGAACTACACGCAATGAAGTGGGCACATACAGATCACTGGCACAGTATTTTAAAGTGCTACAAGATAATAAAGAAAGCTAATGTCAGTGGCATTTGCTTGTCGTCTTTGTGTGGTACATTCTGTTCTTTTTCAGCCTTAGTGATATGTAGTAATACAAGTTGCCATTTACTGTAGTGATTGTCACCCCTTTTGCTGTTTCAACGGCATAACTTGTATGTCTACATTCCATCTCTGTTATCACAAAATCAACGACTCGCAACAATAACACAGTATTGATCACCACAACATCCAGTTATAGATTGAATACCATGCTTAATGTTGCTGTCAGCCAGTTTGCGTCACTTTAGAATTCCAATAGACAGTGTGAATGCAAAGAAATATGTGGTCCAGGGAGAGGGTGGGATTAATGCTCCAGGCACTGACCTGGTGACTACTGAATGTAAGTCACTGGTGAATGTAAGGCAGTGCACCCTCCCATTCAACCTCCCACCAGTTTCAATCCTGCTGTGTGTGGGTTTTGTAGAAGTGGAGTTGCTGTTACATTGGTGCTGTGGCTCAGAATGGAGTGAGGATTAAAGGAGGGTGAGGGTAACAGAGGCCAGCCAGTAGGTAATGTGTGAGTAAAGCTTACTCCCCTGACATCAAGAGGTGCACTAGCATCTATCACTAGAGCTGCTGTCTTAAGCTTCCTTGTGCACCTGCCTCCTGTGCCAGAGACACCGGTTTAAATCCCACTTACAGCCAGTCTTGTAAAACCAGAGGAGTTACTCTGGTGCTGTGACCTTGATGGAAGTGAGGTTTATGAGGGTGAGGCTAACAGAGACCAGATAGTTGGAGTTGTATGTACTCTGGCTTATTGGTGCACTATTTCTGCATGAACACAGTTTAGTATTTCTTAGCTTTCAGTGTTATTGTGCAATCAAGTAAGGGCTAAAGATTGAAAACATAAAGCCTGACAGACTTAGAATGTAGATGGAATATATCCACTAGTGGTCAACATGATTCAAACTACCTGGATGAGCCTATAGCTATGTTTCCATCCAAATTTCATTAATGTATTACATCCGTCATTTGTGATTATCATATGATCTACCTGTGTCATTTGCGTCACTTCACTGACCCTTCATGAATACTCTTGCATGGCATGATGGGATAGCATAGCCTTCCACTACAGAAATCTGCACTACAGTATCTCACCAGAAGTAGTAGCTCATCCGGATACTTCTTGCCTACTGTTTTTTAAATACTTAGAATTTGCACATACTACTCTGCTCATACTTTACATACATACTTTTTGATATACTTTCAAGAGTTCACACTTCGATATTGCTTGATTCTATTAGCAGGGTTGACATGCTGTCACGGGAGAGGACCCTGAGCTCGGAGATGATTGAACCCAAGGCTCCCGCCTGGTCAATTAGCAAGTAAGTTGGTCTGAGATCACTTAGGTCTCGAGAGCTCCCCCTGGATAAGGAGGAAAAAAGAAGGAAGGAGGCTTTGGTCAGTTTATTGTTGGCTTGGATCAATCTGATTGGATTATTGATGATTACAGATGAGAGACCAGCTGAGATCAATCATATCACATGCTCCTCTTGAAATTTGTTTGTAAAACTTCACTAATAATAGGGAAGTATGCAATTTCGGATGCAGCCAAACAGAACAAAATCATCACTTCCTGATAAAGCTGGCACCAAAATCTAAAAGAAAAACTACATTGTCTGTGATACGAGAAACCACTGTGACTTTTCTTTCATGTAATGAATTTACTTGCACCCCAGAAGGTGAAGCTAAAATGCAGGGACCTTGACTTTTTGAGAGTGCAGCCGCTTAAAACAGTTCTGGGAGAGATATCAATAATAATATCAAACCACTTGGATGATGAACTTTGGCTAAAGAATTTACAGGACAATGACTAAAAACAATATTTCAGTTTGGTTTGTACATTAATTGCGTCCAATCTGGTCTAAACTGACTTGATTGCTTTGTCTAACTATTTACACTAACTGCCTTTAGACTTTGTAGACTTGTTGGTTATGAAAGGTTTATTCCTGTTCTGTTTATTCTCTTTCTAATATGTGCTTATTTGTTATGGTGCTTTTTAACTGAGCAGAGTATAATTTTACTGTATAAAGAAAGCCTGCTGTGACATTTTTGCAAGACATGTTTAGATCTTTCTTGAATTAAGTTTGTAAAAATTGACATGGAGCTGACAAAGTAATAATAATAGAATAGAAATATTATAGAAATATTATTGATGAAGTTTGCATGGTTCGGGACTTGTAGAGCTGTGCATCAATGGATTACTCTTTAGTGTTTGGACTCTCAGCAGTGAATATTAAACCACACTGACCTGAAGTGAACTGAACTGAACTTAAACTCTGAAAACTGAACTGACACTTTCAATTCACTATAATCTTCTATGTGAAGCTGCTTTGACAATCCACATTGTAAAAGCGCTATACAAATAAAGATGAATTGAATTGAATTGTTCAAAAAAGTTTATTACTTTTTTGGTGGACCTTGAAGTTTTAATTGAGTCTTGAAGTAATGGAAGGTTAAGAAATCACTAGTTTGTACTTCTAAAGAAAATGTTTTCACATTTCAAGTTATACAGCTATCTTGGGGCTTCTGGGGCCATAATCATGCTAGTCATTATTCTAAAGCAAAGATATTCACTTGTCCAATAGGATAACCCTTTCCCCTGAAGTCATTGTGTTTACTCTTCTAAATGACCTGCGAAAACAATGAGTTGTTTACTGCCGATAAAAAAAAGTGAAGCGTACAATAATCATGCCAGAAAAACATTAGAAAAACATACCATTTTAAATATTCAATTTCTTGACATCCGCAAGAGATAAAAGCAGATCAAAATGCAAAAGAACCATGATTCATTAAAGCAGTTTGCTTACTTTTCTAACTATTGCTCCGTGAAGGGGCAGGGGTCAGGGCTGAATGCATTTCATCTGTCCCGCTTTCACCGCCCCGCTTTTCTCATCTTTCATTTGCTGTGCACGACTAATGAATATTTTACATCAAATAAAACCTCTGTAAAACTCTGGCAGACTGGTGTATTATACATTCTCATTGGGTTAAGGTTTGCAATGTATTGTAAGTCTCATGACCTCACAATGATAGCACTCACCATCAATACAGGGTTTAAAATCCACTCTCACAATATCGAGAAAGTCTTCATTACAGCTCAATAGTAATATAATGGCATCAAATTAGATTCCACTGTCTCCGGTAGCACTATCCATATCTGACTGGTGGCTAAATATGCAGCCACAAATGATTCATAACAGCTTTTTATGAGTCATGGCACTGACAGAGAGAATGTAAGACAGATAATGGGAGACAATGGGATTATTTGATTAGACGGAGGACTCAATGTAGCAGTTCACACATTATAGCTGTATTTGTGAAGTAAATCAACAGCTGGGTTTTGATTCTGTTATCATTTTAGACCTTCCCCTGACTTGATCACTTGAAGGAGGTTTTGAAGAGGACAACTGGTTCCCTGTCGAGCCCAGTTTTCATAGTCATGATATACGCCACCACATTAGTCCTTGACAGGAAAGGGTTGTTTTTGATGAACTGCAGTGCTTTGGTGACAGCGTCTACTCTCATGAAGAATATTTACACTAGCACAAGTAGAGGGTTGTAAATAAATGGCTTTGTGGTACACCGCCAGACCACACCACAAAACAGCTCTTCCCTTTGCAAGACTGATGGAAAGGAGGAACGCAATACAGAAAAATATGTGGAATACTAGTGTATGGTATATGAGTGAAGCCATTATCAGAGGCAATCACAAAATTATTTGATATTGTATTTGACCATGTACGGATAAAATAAGGTATGAGCGTGTATTAAACAGAAAGTGTTACAAAACTAAATCAAAAGTCAAAAAAGCTAATTCTGACCTATTTTTTCTTGTGTTTGCGACTTAAAAACTTAAAGGAGCTTATTTAAAAACAAAGTATTGTCACGGTCGGTGGGTGGGGAAAGGAGTGAGGACTCAAGTGCAGTAAATGATATGGGTTTTTATTACAAAAATAGAATAAAAGGTAAGGTAAACAACCCTGAGGGGAAAAACATCAACAAAAACAAATAAACAAACTAACTTGACTGGGTAGTTTGGCAGGGATCAGGGCTGGACAAGACTAGGCAGGACAATAAATGATGTATGACAAACTGTCCCAGGAGAGCAGACAAGAGGGAGCTATAAAGAGAAAGAATGAACAAACAAACAGGTTGACTGAATAAACTAATAATGGGATAACAAGGAGGGTGGGACTAGACAATAGGCAGGAGAGCACATGACATAAAGACAATACAAGCCATGTGCTCATGAAAAAACAGGACTAGAACATATTAACTGCGTCTTCACATGAATCAAAACACTACAGCACGCGGCCACAATGTAAACATGAAGCCATGTGCTTACACAATGCCAACACAGACAGAATGCAAGATGCGAGTAAATGATAAAGGAAAACTTACCATACACTCACACATGCGACATGCATGTTCCATCTCCACGTCAACTGAAACCGAATCCAACTACACTAAGACGCTGAAAATAAAACAGCATAACACAGACAAAACAAGGGCGGCTTTCGAAATTGCTTACTAGTCAGGTACTGCATGAATTTAAATATACTACTCGACCGTTAAAAAAACTGCGTTCTATACCAGGGGTCGGGAACCTTTTTTCAGCAAAGAGCTATTTCTGACTTGTGAAAGGTTTCCTTTGTCTTGTGATCTCCAATGATCTCGCAGCACTCAAATTCCCAGATGCCCCTGTCTAAACCTCTGTCCTGCCTCTGCTGTTTTTGTCTGGTTTGCTGTTTATGCTGGAGCTCCTCACGCCTTCTTTTGGCTTTCACTCGGCTGGTTCTTTGCCGCAAAAGCTGCATGGTGGGTTTCAATATGTCTCTTAACATTTGATGTTTTACAAGAGGAAATGTGTTTGGTGCAGATCAGACAGGGCAGAGCAGCAGAGACGTCAATCATTTCTGCCCACTCATTTTGAAACTTTAGATGTTCCTCAGAACTTCTTTTTGCCATCATCACCACTCATGAACGTTGTTTGAATTTACGTGCGCGCTTGCGTAACGTAAGTTGGGTTATTCACTGCGCCGCACACACGCATTGTTCGAAACATCGAGTTTTTATTATTTTTCCTACAAAATAAAATAACAATAACGAGGGAATTGTAAATGTATTTTAAATAGGAAACTAGTGACTAGATTTCTAGTGACAATTATAATTTTTTTTTAAACTGCAGAATTTTATTAAGGGAGACCGCTGGAGAACCACATATTTTTGGTCTCCGACCTCGGTTCTATACAGTATGAATGCGAGTAGTATGAATTGAACTCGGACATACTACATCCGCCATACTACATATATTTTGTTATCACTACGTGACCTACCCGCATCAGTTCTGTTGCTTTACTCCCATTTATCAGCCCGTCGTGGTTCATCATGGGATAGCGTAGCTTCCATCAGATGCACACTTCAGAATCTTGTCAAAAGTAGTCCGTCATCTGGGTACTTCTTGCATAATGTTTTTCGAATTCTATGAATTCGGACAAACTACTCTGCTCTCATACTTAGTGCACAATATAGTATACATACACTGTATGAGAGCAAGGGAGCACACATTTACCGAGCCTTCTTGGAAGCGCACATGCCCGCTACAAAGAAAAGTACTCAAATTCGAGATTCAAGAAATTTGAATCTCTGGAGAACGCTCTTCAGAACATTGATGGGACACAGACTAAGACAGGATATGAGTGCTCAGCCTGAGAAAACTTGGGTCGAGCACAACATACAAGACAAGACAGGACTAGTGTCTGAACTCTGCCACCAAAACAAGAATGAACTATTTCGAAGTGGCAGAGTCCTGACAAGTATATTGTCAACAAAGGTTTAGTAGCATTAAATTAATCAGTCACTTTATTTTGATGGTCCGTTTGTTGAATGTAAGTTACATTGCATCTACATGCCAACTAATTATCATTAGATTATAAGTAGACTGCTAGGTTGGGGTTAGGGTTAGTGTAAGTTGACATGTACATGCAAAGTTTCTTATAGTCAGTTAAATGTCTGTTGAAGAAGCAGTATCAACAGATATTAAGCAAACAGTCTAACACTCAAATGGACCATCAAAATAAATTGTTACCAAATAACCTTTTTTTCAGATCTAGTTAACATTATATTATGTATATTATATTTAAAAACTATTAAAAACTAGTGTTAGTTCACCTGGAAATGTAAATTTTTATTATTTGCACATGTTCTTTCAAAACCCTGAGACCTTTGCTTATCTTCAGAATAAAAATTTAAATATTTTAGGTAAAATCCAAACTTCTATGCAAATGAGTGACAGAATCCATAATAACACATTTATACAATTCCCAAAAGACTTGTCCCTAAAACATTTTCAGGGTAAACTATTTCTTCAGGGCCTCCAGCATTGGTCTTGTTTTTCCATTAACTGAAAGACACCATCGTCGGGCCACAACCTAGCTCCAGTTCCCAAGAAAAGTAACACGTCTAATAAGAATGTAGATAGCGTATTGAATTTCTGACTGGTTCACCGTATTACTAAGAGAGAACAATCGCCAGCCCTTGGCAGTAATGGCTGGGGATCTGCTCCTTCAGGGGAGGACACTTTCCCTTTCATTACTGTTTGCTCAATGAGACGTTGCCCTTGGCTGTCAATGGTGTGTCCGCTAAGGACTTTGAGTGGTCACCCTGAAAACACGCCAGCAACTCTAATCTGCATGAAGACTGTCCTGATGACTTGGGCGTATTCTTTAGCTGTCTGGCTGGTAGGTGATTCTTGTACCGTAGTTTAATTAAACATAAAATAGCTTTTGGTGGGCTGTCAATCCAAAGTTGGAGTTCACTTCTTGGACTTGGTGTTATACAGAATGAGCCAATTTTTCTTTCTGTGATGTTTTTTTTTCACTGCAGTCATGCATAAATATAGTATACATAATATGGTGTTTTGAATTTTTTCACCACCTTGTTTGTTTTTGTTTACTTTTTTGAGGAGGTATGATCACGATTTCCACGTATAAAAAGAAACAATAATAATAATTAAACAAAACTTTTGTTTATTTTCAGGAATGCACCAAGAGAATTTGGTCATTTTTTTCAGAAAGTAATTTCCGCCACATCTAAAAGTATATATTCTTCCAGACCAATAACATTCTGTTGTTGAAATGGCAGTTGAGGAAATGACATTGTACACATTTTTAAATAAAAAAGCTATTTTGTCTTGCTAGCATTTTATCTTTCCTAAATATACACCGTCAAGTAAATAGTGTTATGTCTTATTTCACAAAATCAGATTAATTATAGTAGACAAGGTAAAAACATGAGGATTAAAAGAGAAAAGAATAATGTGTTTTTTCATTGTTTTTCTTCACACATCAAATTGAATGTTTCATCTCAATGCATTTAAATGATGCTGTTGTCTCCTTGGTTACAAAATGCATTCATATTTTTGGGTCAAACTTGTTTGTTGTGGTAGAAATGTTGCCATAACTGTTAGACTGAGGAACAAATATATACACACTCACAGGGAAGTTCATTAGGTACAGTGCACCAGTTCAAATGTTATCACAAATATCTGATCAGCCAGCGTGTCATTACTGTTTATCAATGAGTTAAGGCATAATCTGTTCAAGTGAAAACCAAACAGTGGAATGGGGATTAAAATTGCTTAAGTGACTTTGAACATGGCATGTTTATTACAGAAATCTACTGGCATCTTCATGCAGAACTATGTCTAGATTTTACAGAAAATGGTCAAAAACTGATGAAATGTTCAGGGAATGTCAGTTTTGTAAGGGGGAAATGCCTTTTTTGATGTCAGAGTTCAGAGAAGAATGAACAGAATAATGCCAGCTAGAAAGGAAGCAAACTCAAAAAAACAATTACAATCGAGTCTTTAATTATATAGAATGAGCCAATTTTTCTTTTTGTGATGGTTTTGTTTATTACAGTCATGGATAAATCTAGTTAACATAATATGGTGTTTTGACACCCCCCTTTACCCCTCGTTTGTTTGTGTTTGCTTTTTTGAGGTGGTATGACCACAATTTCCACAAATAAAAATACATAATAATTATAATTATAATAATAACAATAATAATAAACTTTTGTTTATTTTCAAGAATGCACCGAGAATGTGGTCTTTTTTTTCCGAAAGTAATTTCTGCCACATCTAAAAGTATATATTCTGACTGATACCATTCTGTTGTTGAAATACATTGCAGTTGAGGAAATGACATTGTACACATTTTTAAATAAAAAAAGCTATTTTGTCTTGCTAGTATTTTATCTGTCCTAAATATACACCATCAAGTAAATAGTGTTATGTCTTATTTCACAAAATCAGATTAATTATAGTAGACAAGGTATGTGGTTTTTTTTTTCATTGTTTTTCTTCACACATCAAATTGAATGTTTCATCTCAATGCATTTAAATGACGCTGTTGTTTCCTTGGTTACAAAATGCATTCATATTTTTGGGTCAAATTTGTTTGTTGTGGTAGAAATATTGCCATAACTGTTAGACTGAGGAACAAATATATACACACTCACAGGGAACGCCATTACAGTAGGTACAGTACACCAGTTCAAATGTTATCACAAATATCTAATCAGCCAGCATGTCACTACTGTTTATCAATGGGTTTAGGCAGGAATATATTATAAAGAAAATCTGTTTAAGTACAATTCAAGCAGTGGAATGGAAATTAAAATTCAACATATGCTCATTCTGAAAACGTAGCCCTTTGTAACGTTTCTGAAGACCCCAAATTATGTAGCTGAGGTATGTATGGCAGCATTTAATTTTTTAAACTCACTACATGGCGGTATGATGGCATTCCTTTTGGCGCTTACCAGCTGATCTCAAAAAGTGTACACATTGTACACAGCGACCTCTCGTGGAATCGCAAAAACAAAAACTGCCAAAAAACTTACCCCCTGGGACATATTTTGCAGTCTCTAGAAATGTATATAGAGGTACGTTTTCAGAATGAGCCTGGGTTGTTAAAATTGCTTAAGTGACTTTGAACATGGCACATTTATTACAGAAATTGCCATGTCTAGATTTTACAAAAAATGGTCAGAAACTGATAAAATGTTCAGTGAATGTCAGTTCTGTGAGAGGAAAATGCCTTGTTGATGTCAGAGGAGAATGAACAGAATGGGGCCAAAAGATAGAAAGGAAACTGACTCAAATAACCATTACAAGTGAACCTTTAAGTCAAATAAATCTTTAAATTTAAGGTTGAGGAGGGTCTCTGAATACACATGAAACATGGAAACAGATGACAACTCTTTGCTGTATTTAGACAGTTATATTCTACTATTCTTTAATTGTTTGTTTTACTCTGTTTTAAAGGAACACCTATTTTTACCCCCTTTTCAAGATTTAGGATACATCTTTTGTGTCTCCAGAATGTGTCTGTAAAGTTTCAGCTTAAACACCCATCAGATTATTTATTATACCTTTCAGCATATTGTGATTTTTCTGCTCTTAAAGCGAACCTATGGTGAAAAATCTCCTTTTCAAGCTGTTTGGACAGACATATCTGTATGTATAGTGTATAGACCGTCATATTGGAGTGATATAAACACACTCAGTCCTTTTTTTTCAATTTAACAACAAAAACGGTGGACCAATTGGAGAGGTTTTGAGACCAACCGCAACTTGACGTAGGAGTGCGGTCCCCCCGCCCACCGAATTGATTGACAGCTGCGTATTAACATGTCTCCGTAGTAACGTGTATAATCATATCAACCAGACACAGGACCAGGACGTGCGCACACTAAGCAACCATAAATAAAAGTCTGTTCAGTTTGCTAGGATCATCAATCATCATCAAATGTGATCAAGAGTGAGTTTTACAAGTTTAAAATGTTTTAAAACAGTGCATGTGTGTAATAAATTACAGCGATTTAGTTCATCAACACAGCCGCGTGTCAGAACAATAGTAAAAGACGCTTCAATTCCAGTTTGTGGACATTAAATCTGGTTTATTTTGTACATTACCATAACAGATATCCATACAGCAGTGGAGATTAACCTGTATCCTGTCACATTTGCGTGCAAAAGCAGTGCAAAGCTAAATGCGCGCTGTCTGTGTGTGTGCCTGTCAGCGCTGTGTGTGTGTGTGTATTTGTGTGTGCGTGAACTTTGTAACGACATTGTGTGTGACTCATCCTTGCAACTCTACAACATGCATCAAATACTCATTGGTAAGATTCTTACTGTAGTTTTTCTTCACAAACGTTACATGTGGTCTTATTCCTTCGTGTTTGTCTGTTGTCTGACGCAGCCGAGGGAGCCGCTGCCAGGCACGTGGAAACGGTGGGCGTGAAGGACTAGCCTTAAAGGCGCAGTACACAAAAACCCACTAGCTGATGCTAAATGCTACAAAATAGAAACTTTTGACAGGTATAATAAAAAAAAAATCTGATGGGTGTTTTGAGATGAAACTTTACAGACACATTCTGGAGACACAAAAGACTTATATTAAATCTGGAAAAAGGTGTAACCTAGGTGCCCTTTAACACTAAGTAGCTGTTTTTGTTGCCTGTGCCTTTAATGCTGGTTCTCTGCCTGTCAGAGTGTGCCTTAATCTTCACCTCATCTGCGTCAGATAAACAGAACAGTGACAGACATGAAGGAAGTAGATTTCACATAACATTTGTAAGAAATACTACAGTAAGAACTTTGGCAATCATTATTGCTTTGCGCATGTCCTGTCTTGTTGCTATGATTATACGCGTTACTACAGATACATCTTAATTCACTGCTGTCAATCAATTTGGTGGGCAGGGAAACCGCACTACTACATCAGGTTGCAGTTGGCCAAAAAATGGGAGGGATTTGGATCCTATTTTAATGTCAAAAACTAAAAAAAAAAAGAGACTTATTGTGTTTATATCACAACCAATATGACAGTGTGGACACACTATACCTAAACACAGTTCTGTCTGAACAGCTTACAAAAGATTTTCATCATAGGTGCCCTTTAATGATTGTAGTTTTAAACATTCAATTTAATATGCTCATAATGAATATTCACAGTTTGCAAGCTTACAAAGTCTGGAACATTTTATTGTTTACCATTTTATTGATGAAGCATCATCATCACTGATGCTGCGAAGAAGGGCAAAGCAATTTTTAAAAGCGGAAAAATGTATGTAAAATGCATAAATGGTAAACAAAGTTGACATTTACTTAAAATATGTGTGATTGGGTGTTCAATCACAAGCTTGTTTCACAAGGCCCAATACAGCTATAAATCTGTGAGGATTGCTCATTTTGTTATGCAAGAGAGGCCCCTTGTGTATGCGTGTCTCCATGGCGAATCTAACACATTGGCTGGCTCTGCTTTCCTATTTGCATCTCTGTGTCATGTATTAAATGTGTTTCTTTCCTCCACGCTTTTATCTCTCATCTAGTTGGAGATCGCATCGGTGAGTGTCAAGCAAAATAACGATGAACAGTGAATCTCTCCATGCATGATTACACACGCACAACCCAGATGAACACTAACACACTCACAAATGCACACAATGCCCATCCAGACACCTCATTATAAACACTCCACTTATCAAAGGTCTGCTCTTGTTTTTCTATTCCCAGACTGTGGTCATTGAACACTGACATTTTTGATCTTTCATTTGGAATCTGTTTATTCCTGGGGTAATCTTACTTGGATCGAGCCTTTAAGATGACGTGTTGAATTATAATTCAGGCTTCTGAGGGCATATTTCAGGTCGCTTGTGTTAAATGAAGCGTTACTTTACCACACACATGGGTCCAAGAACACAATCCAGGCGTAGAGCTGTTTTTTTACACCATTTGGCTGTAGGTCACGCATCACCGCTGTGCCCACATTGTGAGCTCTTCTTCACAAGATCCTCCAGTTCTCAGTGTGGGCCCTTCTTCCTGCCCCTATATGGTCCGCAGTTATCATTTGGCCCAGAAAATGAGCTTGGCTTCCGATTACGCCCATCACCGCTGCCCTACTGGGGCTTCCCAGCATTCTTTTGAGAAGCAGATGGGCAGGTTAATACCTGGGCAGTTTTTTCCAATGCTACATACTATCTTATCGCAGACTGGCAATACCCAGGGCAAAGGGATTTTACTGTCCAGCTATACAGCAAAAACCGGAACTGTGTCATGGTGGAGGGCTTATCATGGTCTCAGCAGCCACATTCCCTACCCAGCCTTGTGCAGCTTAGGGATGTGTGCTTCTGATTTACAAATGCTCTGTCCCACTGCCGCCATCTTGGCTCCAATGAATAGGCATCGTTACCATCATTATTACTGGTTATGTTGTTGATGGAGAAAGACAATTGCTGTTGTAGGGTTGTTTACCAGGTTGTTAGCGAACTGTTCAGAAGGTGCCAAGGGAGAGAATTATCTATTCAGCACCCTGTCGGGATGCAGAGCCTTCCTTTGTAGTTTGTTTTTGGGTGGCCACAAGAGAGAATGGCGAATAATGGCTTCAGATGTGCTCGATTCATGCCAACAACTGCCTGTTTAGTTTTGAGTGATGCCAAATGCAATATAAAACCTCTATAATTTATTTATTTCAAAGACTATTTGCCTGAACCAGAGCACTATGTGCCAGACTGGCATGGTTAATGTTAAAATGATGAACATCCTGTCATGTTTTTTATATCGTTGGAAAGAGAGGCATCTATATTCTGCTACCGTGTCTTCTAATCTATAGTGCCTGATATATAAAACTTGGACAAAAAAAATTTTGTATGTCAGACTGAATTTTCTTTGTTTCAAGAGCTTGACAGTTTCTATCACAAACACTTTTAGGGCCAATAAGCGAGAATTGGAGGTGTCATTTCAGCCTAAGGGTAGTTTCTTAGACATTTATTTCCTCTTGTTCCCAATATCCTCTACTTGAAATATGCATTGCAAAGAAATGTTCACCAAAAATGAAATAATAATAATTCTAGGCACACCTTGGGTGTCTGCTGATGAGAAACGGACTTAATCATGTGATATGATGATGATAATATATATATATATATAT
>CAIGQZ010032461.1:12056122-12080973 GCA_903798205.1 Danio tinwini | reverse complement strand
CATCCATCCATCCATCCATCCATCCATCCATCCATCCATCCATCCATGCCAGGGGTTGTATATTTGATGTGTGATGGAAATCAGGTTCTGGTGGAGGAACTGTGAGGGCACAGTGCAACATGAGAATGGCTGAAAAACTCATGGTATGCTGAGGGTTTAAGCAAAAAAGTGCTGCTACTGTGTACAGGTGTGTTGCAGCCCACTTCGAGCAGAGGTTTCATAATGTTTTTCTAACCCACCTCAAATGCAAATGCATTCTGACATCTAGATTTCTGTGTGCAAGGCCAACCTCAGCTGCATGCTGGCACTTCTGAATGAAAGGCTACGCTGTGCATTGCAGTTAAACACAAATGCATATGGGTATGGTTTTCTGTGCACATGTCAGTTTGTTTTCGAATAAACTTAATTACTTTAGTACTTGTTAATTGGGTTGTTTTATAGAGAATAAGTTATTTAATCTGGCATTGCCACTCTATAAATACACTGATAAATAAAGTATATTGTAACTCAAAGCATTTTCTTGGACATAGCAGATTTTTACTGCCGCATGTGTAATACCTCTGCTATGAACGTAAATCACATTGTATTGATTAGGTTTATACTGTATCTTTTTACATTATGGATCTGGGTAACCTCCAAAACTATTGTGCAACTTAAAAATGCCCCATTTTATGCTTAAGAAATATCCAAAGATTGAAAGCAATTATGTTTATTGTTACAATACAGTACATTGTTCAGCAAGGCTAGGCCTACTCTAAATACAACCCCATTCCATTATTGATTGGGGAAATTTGCATGCTTTCAGGCAGTTTGTCTTTGTAAATTTCATTGGAATGACACCAAACAAAAGTTCCAGCATCTAAATATTTCTAAGAATAGTCAGGTACAGTTCAAGTTGTGTTTTCACATTGAGCCTTGTACAGCGTGTCATGATTACAAACTATTCTCAGCCTGGATTTCTATTTTTTTTTTTTTTTTTTTTTAGAATATGCAAAAAGGTACACAAATTGGGATCATACAAAATAAAACATAAAAAACAACAATGAAAAACAAAACAACAACAACAACAATACAGTCAGGTACTCGCAGGTGTGTGTGTGCGTGCGTGCGTGCGTGCGTGCGTGCGTGCGTGTGTGTGTGTGTGCATGTGCATGTAAAGGTAACATGGTGGACAGGTCAGAGTACATACATAAGGGTCAATAACAGTCAATAAATGAAGCAAGTGTCATAGATATAAATAAATAAACAAATAGAAATAAACCAGTCAGTGGTAGAGAGTGGCAATGCTAGTAATGTATGATAGTAATGATGACAGTAAAGAGAAAGGACAACAGCAATAACTGACAATAACAATAACAATAAATCACAAGTACTACACCAACTGCTACTACAGAAAGTTGCAAATATTACAACTACTATTGCAGCTGCTACTACATCCACAACAACTATTACTACTACGTCTACAACTACTGATACTACTACAACATCTACTACAACTGATACTACTACAACATCTACTACAACTGATACTACTACAACATCTACTACAACTGATACTACTACAACAACGTTTCCTACTACTACTACTACTACAGTAATCACTAGTACTACAACATCTACATCAACAACATCTACTACCTCTGATACTACTACACAGACTACTACTACTACTACTACACCAACACCTTTACTACTTCTGGTACCACTACACCAACGACATCTACTACAGAAACTACTACAACTACTACTTCAACAATCCCAACTACAAATACAATCGTTACTACTACAATGACTACTACAACTACTACTACTACTACTACTACTACTACTACTACATCTACTACTACTACTAACACTACTACAACAACAACTACAGCAACCTGAATAATGACAATGGTAGAAATATGTGTAATAATAACAATGAGGAGACAATGGGAGGACAAGTCAGAATAGCAACGACAACAATGGCAACAAGAGCAAAAGTCATACTATTAATGATAATAGTGAGAAGGTGAGGGGAGGTTGGGAAATCAGGAAGAGGACCAAAAATGATAATAATGAATAATAGTAATAATAATAATAATAATAATAGTAAGTAGAAGAAAGGAAATAGGACAAGGGAGAGAAAAAAAAAAAAGCCTGGATTTCTAGGCACGGTTAGATATTCGTGCTTGTAGAGTGCATATGCATGGCACCACCACTCTGTTGTCTGGATACCAGTTTTTCCATAATAGGCCAAATAGAAGCAAGATATTTATTTTGTTCAGTTAATTAATGAAGTAAATAACAGATAAAAAGAAAGAGTCCCAATAACAAATATCTGACCGTCGTCTGTATCACTGTTTACATTACAGTTGCATTATAAAGGCAACAATTGACTCATTTGTATTTAATTCCAAAAACCTTATCAGCACCACAGTGAAAAATGAAACCATATTTGTGGTGACTGGCCCGGATCAGCATATAATGGAACGGTTAAAAAAAGAACTGTTAGTTGGCCAGTAATGGAAAAGCAACTATAGCTCTATCTTTTAGTATGTATTGTGGTAGGATGGTAAATAACACCTAAAATCTAATATTTTGCTTTTTTTTCATATAAAGCAACCAATCACAGACATGTAATGTCAATGTCCTTATAATAATAGACAGATTTGACATATTATGTATGGATTTTAAGTAAGGCCATAAAGTGCACATACCTTTTGAAAACCATTTCAGTTGATCAGGGTAAACACACAGTTGAGTTGTTCATATTAGGGGGGTTTAGGTCATTACATCCTTGTTTATAGACTGACTGTTAGAAAGAACTTATGCATACTTTTCTTTAACAAATACTTAACAACATTCATTTAATAAGAGAAAGTTTGCAGATCATTGTCCAAACAGACCTGGAATGTGTAAAAAGTTTAAATTTGAATGACTTTAACATACTTCATTGACAGTGTCCATTGCCATTTGATTGCTTTGTTTGAGAAACACAATGAAATGTTCTTTTGGGTCAAATCTTTTCTTAATAGATCAGTCCAGTCAGTTTATTATATCAGTCTCATTGATGAATTTGATTGACCCAGTTCTCAAATCTTCACTCTAGCTAAATTTACATTTTAGGATATTTTTCCATAAAAAAAAGTAAAGAGTTCCGTTTGAAGCCGATCATTTCAAGTAAACAAAATTGCAGCATTTTTACCAAACGACCACTTTTTTTCAGCCCACCACTAAACATCACATAAAAACATGTCAGTCAGACATCTCTATTAAACAAAATATCAACTCTAAACACCATTTTCTCTCTAAATCTTTTCAAATCGCTCTAAACAAGGATTATGGAAAGCAAAGCTTTAAAACATTACCTTTACTAAAGCAATTTGTTGTTTTTGAAAGTTCAGAATCGAGTGACTGTGACTGGAACTAGACTTTCCAGCAGACAATAAACAGAAGCCTTAATGAACAGACATGGACTGAAGCTCAAGTGATGTTATCCACACTCCTTCATGCCCTTGTGAAGTACGCACCAGCATACGTGTCAGCGTTACAATGGAGAAACGCTTTCCTCTACGCCTCATTAGTTTACCATACATGACTTGCTCTTTTAAAACCTCTCATTAAACCCTGTTGATTAGTCTTTTACTCACTAGAGTGAATTCAGAACCTCATTAAAATCCCCAGTCAGGAATAGACTGTGGTGTCATAAAGTATGTAACACTTATCCATATCAGAACTAGTTCAGAACAATGCATTTTGCGAATAGCATTTGCAAAAATATTGCAATATTATAAAATTCAAGATATAAATGGCAAAGACAGCGATTACACTGTGCTCACCTGACACAAGATTTAAACAGGCTGTGTTTTGGATAATTGTCTTGCTGAAATGTCCACCCTGGTTTCATCTTCATCTGGGCTTTCACTGCTTTTCTACACCTCTCTGTCTACATGTGTTCAATACTTTTTCCCTGTGTCATTTTATTTTATTACACATCCCCTAATTAGTAAACTAATTAGATTAGTTTGCATATACTGTATGGATATTTTTTGGTTGTTACCAACATCTGGTCAAAATTTAAAGTCAACAGCACCTTTATTTATTTTAGGAAGATAGCTATTAGTTGCATAACACACTATCAGTGTGTCAAACTATATAATGATTTATTGACTGTCTGGTAACACATTCATTGCAGATGTGTTCATAAAACTGTTGTGAAACCTTTATAATCATTACACTCCACATATCATGAATAAGAATAATATTATATGCATGTTAACTGTCATTAAGTGCATTTAGTCAGTTATGTAATTTAAAATGCAAAGGGGACATTATTTGAGATGCCTTTGTTATGAAAACTTGACATTGCCAAGACAACAAAATCTGTCAGTGTCTTTATGACAACTTGACATTACAGTAACTTGTCATAAATCTCTCATAAACATGATTGTCATGTGCCCAGTTGTGGTACAAATTTATTAAAATATGATTTTATTTTAAATGTCATTAAATGAAAAAAAGTAATGAGAAAAACCTTTATGACACAATTATAATAACTTTATGACAGTCGTGTTAATGACAGAAGTTATGTTGTGTTGGTAATGCCTAGTTGTCATGACAAAGACATCTCAAACAGTGTAACCTTTGCATTAAAAAACACATCTGAGCTAATGACACTTAGTTGTCAAAAGCACATATAAAATCTCTATTCATGGCGTGCCTTGTCATTGATACAGCATAAAGGTGTCATGACAGTCTTATGAACTCCCCTTTGATTAAAGGGTTACAGCTTGTCTTTGGTATGTAATATAGAAGATAAGGACGTAAAAAAATGTACATTAAACAGCAATCACAATTTTTTTTGATAAAACATTTATCGTGGCAAATAATAATAATAAAAATATAAATTCAGTCATAATCAGAACTGGATGGTGATGTATTCAGGATGTGGAGATTGTGACACTTTGCTTCCTGCAGGTAGTGATTATTTTCAAGCCATCAGGATTTAATGGTGTTTGGCTCGCTCTGAGCGGGATGGCTTTCCGCACCCCTCTGACCTTTCCTGGTAGACACATCCCGCAAAACAAATGACACGCATCTGTTTCTCTGTCAGTTTACTGCTGATAGAGATGTTCTTTTAAGGGAACCTGAATCACCTACAAGCTTGTTCCCCAGGTCAGAGCGTTTAAATATGACCTTCTCGTCGCCCCAAACCAGCGGGTGCAGCTTCTCACCTACCCATCCTGACCTTGGGCACTAGAATACATGTTGGCCATACAGGCAATTGAGCCACTGATGTTTCATGGCTCTCTATTTAAGCATTTTTTTTTAAGACTTAAATGGCTGTTTTTCTCAACTGTCCTTGAAATGAAATATAAAAGTGTGAAGATGCTTGACACTATAATGAATATGCAGCCTGGAAACCAGATGGATTCACGAGTGTTATGAATGAAGAGATTTACAGATGTTCTGTGCACTGACATTTGCCGAGGCCACATACAAATTTGTTCTTGCAACCCTTTAATATTTCCAGAGGACGTGGCTCATGAATTTAAATGTTGATGTTCAATAAATCAAACTAAACTGATTTGTGTCAAGACTGACAAACGGGTTTGTGGTAAAGTCAGATGTTTTTAAAAGGTTTTTTGAATCATACACAAAAAAAGATATTGCTTTTTAAATTACTTATTTAATATGGTGAATATTTCCTTTAGGTTTCTTCAAGACTTATTAATAATATTATAATGGCCAGAACACAAAAATCATCAGAGTCAATAATGCAATATTTGTATTTATTTTTTTATGGTGCATTTGGCAAATCAGCTTTAGTTGGACCTCTGTCTGGCCTTAGTTCACCAGATTAACCCTTTCACACGTACAATCACACTGGTGTGATCAGCCTTGGCTGGTTTCCAAAGTGTACAATCACAGCAGTGTGATTAGAATGTTCAGAGCACATGTCATCAACTGCTAAAATTAAAATCCAATGGCGTGCAATAAAGCACAGAAAGAGGTGTGCATGAGTATGCTCAGCAGTATCCCATTCATACTTCACCTTGCTGCAAGAGAGGGTGATACAGTTTAGATGTGATACAGCTAATGATACTTGTCAACATTGCATAATTTTTGTGGCGCTGTACAACAAGTAATATTGTTATAGACATATATACATATATAAATATAGACATTACCGTGATGGTTGGGTTTAGGGTTGAGGTAGAGGTAGATTAATAAATTATTTAATGTGTCAATAAATTAATAAATTAATGTGTAATAAAATAATATAAGCACTTCTTGTTAACTTCCGATCGCAGCTGTATCCCTTCTAGCAACAACAGCGACACCCATTACCCATCATATAACAAATAACACAATCATTATTAAGCTGTTTAAAAGACAAAATATATGTTCTCACATTTTTGAGAATCAGAGTATCAGAAATTTCACAATATAATTAGAACATTTGTCAATATTTACAGAAAAGGGCAAAAAGACACTAAACACAATATATACATAAATTGGGGCTGGTGGGTCACGTGATAAACTTCACACTTTGCCAAGGGATCTTTAGAACACAGTGGATTCTAAGTAATGGTCACCAAAAAAAAAAAAAAAAAAAAACTCACGCAAGAGGGTCGCAAGTTAACGCTCACGCAAGTTAAACAATATTGAATCGACATTGGGTCATTGGAAAATTGATAAACCTGTGCTGAATCCATACAATAACTACTGTAGCTGTTTAACTTTCTGAATTACTTGCATGTTTATCTGATTACAGTGAAAAAGACCCTAGAATACTCTAAAATATTTGGTTGTACAGATAAAAATAAGAAATCATTTGAAACTGTAAATGGTTTTATTTTTGTACAACTAAAAATGTACTTTTGATGAAGAAAACAAAGAGAAAAACATTCTGAATCTCTGCTTTTTCCTACAATTTAAGTCTATGGGCCCTATCATACACCCGATGAAAGGCATGACGCAATTTTTGTTTGCTAGTTTCAGCTCGATGCAAGTGTCATTTTGACATTTTTCCATCACGCTGTTTAAATAGCAAATGCATTTGTGCTCATATCTTTACAAATAAAAAAGAATTAAAGGATTAAATTATTACAAAAAATTAAATTTTCTACATAAATATAAAAATCACTGCCTTCATGTCTTCATCTCGGGGGGCTTTTTCAGTTTATGACAATTTGCTTTTGTATAATGTTATTATTATTAACAGAATTATTTATTTTATGCATATTTATATTTGTTTTAATGAAAACAAGTTTAGATTTGCCTACCTGTCAGGTTTTGGACCATATGCGGCATAGGATGTGTATTGGATATAACTCAGTGTTTTGACCACACTTCATTACTGCTTATTTATTTGTTTGCTGGAAATTAGAACAGAATTTAGAACTAGTTTTGAAACAAATCGTTGCACTTAACAAACAAAATTAATTATGTAGGCTAATGGATGTCTGAGTACAACACGTTTCCTTATCCACAAAAGAAAGTGAAAGTAAAGAATGAAAAGGCTCATTCTCTCATTCTCGCGCTGCAGATGGTCTGTTTAACTGTTTTCTCGCTAGTAAAGCGCTCAGTGTTTCCACTTATGCCATGTAAATTGCAAATGCACTATGGTGCGACACAACTGACTCTTAAAGAGAATGGGAGATGAGACTCTGATTGGTTTATTCTCAAAACACACCTATAACTCATTAAGAGAATAAGCACAACCCTGTTAGACCATGCGTCGCGGCGCAAAGTGGATTTTTCCATTCTTAAAATAGCTAAAGCGGATTCTGACACGCCCTTAATGCTTTTGTGCCCTGCGCTTTAGACTTTTTGCATAGATCGTTAAAATAGAGCCCAATAGGTTCCAATGTTGCTTTAGACCAGAGATGCCCAAAAGTGGCCCATTGTAACCTTTGATTTGGCCCACCATTTCTTCTGAGATGAAGAATGAGAGAATTCAGTGAGAATTATGGAGAGGGTTGGGGCGAATGCCTTTATCAGAGTTCGTCATTTCTAATTTGACATGACCTTTTTTGTTTGTTTTATTGCTGAGCTGCAAAAAGAAAGAGAAATAAAATGTTTTAATTAGATGTTGCAAATGAATCTGATTTTATAAAACCTAAATACTGTCACTGGACTATGCAGAAGACATCGGCGAGCAAATCAAGGCAAAAACTACTTGATTTGGAACTCCATAAATGAGATTTTACTATTATGAAATAATTTAGTAAATTACATATGGCAACTGTATTTAACTTTGGCCCACTACCTTTAATCAAGTTTGGTATTTGGCCCTTCATTAGAAAAAGTTTGGGCACCCCTGCTTTAGACCATATGGATGAGAACCTATTCAATCTCACAGGAAAACATTACTTTTTACAAGGTAGAGATATTGTATTAATTTGGATAATCTGAATTGTATGAAAATGTAACATGGAGATCCACTCCTGGATCTCTAAGGCATATGCAGATTTTAATAAAACCAACAAATGAGAATGCACAAATTCATATGATTTATAGCTACTGATTCAACAATGTAAATTAGTTTTGTTCTGACAAAAATTTTGCATTTGCATTTATATAATTTGGCAAACAAGAACAATAGAAGTAATCAAAGCAAGAAATTAACACAAATATGAAAATCAGACAATTCAGTTAAATGTCAAATAATGGTGTTAAAATAAACACAACAGTTAAAACACTTATTAATGTCAAATATCAAAAGGTCAAACATTATTCTTTAAAAAAAAAAAAAAAAAAACACAAAAAAAAAAAACTCTTCCAAAGCCACTACATTGCATTCAAACCATAAACTCAAACCATAAAAAAAGCTATAATCGTTTAAAAAAATCTCCTAAAATAACTTTACCAGAAAACTATTTTAACTCACTACTTGGAAACCATTCTTTGGGAAAAACCCATAACATATTCCAGAGAGAATCATGGCTTGAAAATGCTAAGTGTCTTCTGGCTTTTAGCACTGCAAACTGAACAGCTTTATTCTCAAACCACTGCTTCCTTTAACATATTCCCATGTCTTGTTACTTGGCCCACATGGCGAGAATCTCATTTCAATTATGTAGTCACCCTGAGAATGATAATGTCCTACAATCTTCGTTCAACGCACGACACCTCTACTTTGCGACCTTTCTGTCTAGTAAGTGCCCAAGGGTACAGATAATTACTGTACTTGTAATTGCAGCAGGTGTCAGTGCAATGCTTTTGCAGCAGAGGCAATAAGTCTAAAAGGTCATTTGTCATAATGAGGAACATTTATGTGTTTTGAGAAACGCTGTGGCTTTAAAAGAGTGCGTTGGAATTCCCTACAATTGCAGGCTTAATGGAGGTTATCCCTTTCACATTCATCTTTTTGTATTAATGTTAATTATGGAAACGATTGATTGGCATTGGTCCGTTATGGCTTATCATAATTGCTTTGCCATGTATATCCGACTGACAGCATTAGACAAATAGAAGCCAGTCTTGATGCAAGTGCCACCACAGCTGTATCTCATAATTAATCGTTAGATGTATTCAAAGTGAGGGGGAAAAAAACGTCAAGACATGCAGTGTAAGGAGGGCACTGAAGGGTCTGCTGCAATTAAATATGCATTTACAGTTTTGTAACAGCACCACTTTTTATATAAACCAAAGTAATTGCACGGCAACTTTGTTTAGAAGAACTCCATTTGAATGTAAAATGAAAAGCATGTGAAAGCCGAGCTTTTGACTTTCTCAGTCACTAATGACTCGCGCGCCCTTGCTGTTTATTGTATTTTACCACATGGGTCCTATTTGCTTCCCCTTAGAAAACTAAGACGCTAATTAGTTCCCATTGCTTGTAATGCCAGAGGAAATGACATTAGAAGGATTATCAGATGGGGCAGAACATGCTTCGCCTCATGGAATCGTAGCCACAGAATTTCCAAATGATTTGCATTCATTTAGAGCCTCCGTTCACCTAGAGCAAGTTTTCTGGAAGATTATCGTTGTTACAATGATCTACTAATGAACAAACCTTGTCGTGGGATCTTATTTAGGAGGATGAGACATTTTTCTGATACTTGATTATCACGAATGGTCGCTCGCCCAGAGCCAACATCATCAGCCAGTTCTTCAGAGATCTTATCAAAGAGCGGTTTGAGCTAAGAGTATAGTGGCAGGCGGAGGTAAAACAGTTGTCAAGTGCAACTGTTTTGTCTTGTTACTTTAATTGGGTCACCAACTTTGATATGCATTTTTTTTATTGCAAAAGAATGTGCAAACACTTATTGATTAATATTTGTTAGTTTGCTTCGGAATACATTTTTGCTAAACATAATATATGTTCCTCCCAATAAGTTTCTTTGCACGTTTTAGATATCAAATCCACTAGATCAGTGGTGCCCAACCTTTTTTTTTCTCTGAGACCCCCTTTTCCCCTGGAAAACATTGTAAGGCCCCCCTCTACATTTAATGATATTATCGCTCATATAAGTTTGCAGTATGTATGACAAAAAAAAATATTTTCAAACAAACTGTATGTTTATTACTATATCTAGATATGTTTATGCACAAATAATAGCCTAATGTAAAATATAAAAGCAGTAGGCCATTTGTATTACAGGGCTCGAAGTTTACTTTTTTACTTTTTTATGGTAGCATCGGTGCTCCCAACTTCAAAAATTTAGGAGCACTAGAAAGAATTTAGGAGCACTGCAAAATGTATATTGTACACTAATAATATATTGTATACTCATTCTGTAATGACTTATTGATATTTGCTCAATTTCAAAATGAATGTCCAAATAATTTTAAATATTAATGATGATGATGATAATGACAATAATACTAGCAATGAATTATATTTTTCATATTTATGCTGTCCTAAATGTGAGGCAGAATGAATGTTTATCTGCTATAAAAAAATCCTTTATGAAAAATAAATGCATGGTTTGCATTAAACAAAAATTAAGCATTGCAGTAAGAAATACCTATTTTTTATATGCATGTCAATTTATTAAATAAATAATATTTCTGCTACAAAACATAAACGTAAGATTATAATAAATCCTTCAGTTCAATGCTGAAGGCTGCAAGCAGTCATCAGTAACTAAAATAAAAGTCTTAGTTTTGGTTTCAGTTTGTGTCATTTTAAATGCCCAGTTTCGTTTATGTACTCATTATAATCAGGGTAGAGTAGGAATCTTGCGATGACCATTTGTGCAATAATGTTCCTTGTCATGCAGTTTCAGTTTAAACTTAGTAAAGACAAGCTTCTTTGGCGATGATGTATACAGCGGCCATTTGCAATGAACACACAGTGAATGCAACGCATCGAGATTCGGGCCATTAAACAGCTGATCCAGTCCGAGTCGTTTCGCACTCTCTCCGAAAACACTCGGTTGATCTCGGCTGGCGGATCAACATTTGCCACACCATTGCCCTCATCTGCGTCATTATTTTTAACTTTAGGTGGGTTTGCAAACCTGTGTACTTTTCATTGCGCCTTGCTCAAACTTCAGCTGTTTGCATTTCCCGCTGTGACAAAAGCTCCCTGTCATCTTACAGCGGAAATCCTTGAGTGATTGAGAGCTAATATGAACCGTTATTGCGGTAAGGAAGACCGATTCAGCTCGTTTTTAGAAAAAAAATAAAAACAGGTCACGCTACAACCATGATATGACCCAAAATGTTTGGAGCTTCCTCACCTGGGTCCAGTATAGCTGCAGAAGGCAAATCAGTGAGACTCTGTCTTTTTTGTGGAGGATGAATTACAAATTTGTCCATTTTTTTTGGTCAGCCAGAGGATAAAGTGAACTAAGGCATCATGATTGTTCTCCTAATTGTCTACTGCTACATTTTTTTTTTAAATATTACGCGACCCCCCACAGAGCTCGCTGAGGCCCCCTTGTGGGCCAGGACCCCCCTGTTGGGAACTGCTACACTAGATAGTGCTGTCTACATTTTTGCATCTCTAAAAACATTACCTATACATTTTGCTATGTTTCATATACATGCCCCATTTGTACATGCCCATGAAAAGGCAAAGTTTTTTGTGCAGATGACCTAGACCAGCAAACCCTAACAAAAGCAAACATAAGATAAAAGTGCACTGCGACAACGTTGTTTTACCTTGATTGTTATGTGAGATTTTGCAAAAAAATGTAGGCTGAGGAACTCCGCAATTCAATTTTGATTCAAACGTTTTCAATTCAGTTATAATTTACATTCAGTTTGATATTGATTAATTAAAGCAGGATTAAAAAAAAAAGAATCTTTGCAATCTAAGAATTTAGATTGGCTCTTCAAAATGAGATCAAGATACAAGAAATCAATGTAATGTACTTAAAACACTAATTATGGTTAAATTTGTAAACACTAAGAATTGCCAAAATATATTAAAGGGCACCTATTTTACCCCTTTTTCAAGATTTAGGATAAGTATTTTGTGTCTCCAGAATGTGTCTGTAAAGTTTTAGCTCAAAACACCCATCAGATTATTTATTATATCCCTTAGAACTAGAAGAATTAGAATGTTCTGCTTTTAACACTGTAGCTCATGAACCTCATCAACAGTTAAATATTCTCCTACTGTGCAATAAACCTGCAATACTTTCTCCTACGCACTTGTACACAGCACCTTATAACAATATACAATGCAATACTTTCTCCATTCGCATTGGTACACAGCACCTTATAACCTGTATTTACAACATATCTGTACATACAATTCAACATCCAGATATTTTTGAATAACTGCATCTCTGTTTAATGTTTATTGCCTTTTTCTTTTCTCATATTTAATTTTGTGTTGTCACTTGTCACTTTATGTACACTGGAAGCTTCTGTTGCCAAAACAAATTCATTGTGTGTGTGAAGCACACTTGGCAATAAAACTGATTCTGATTCTAGCTGTTTTTGTTGCCTGTGCCTTTAATGCTAGTTCTCCCCACCCACCATTCCCATGTGCCTGTCAGAGTGTGCCTTAATCTCCATCTTGGCTGTGTCAGATAAACAGTGACAGATCTCACATAACGTTACTACAGTAAGAACTTTTTCAATGATTATTTGATGTGTAGGTTTGTTGTAGAGTTAATGCAAGCCTTTCGATGAGTCATACACAATGTCGTTACAAAGTTCATGCACACACACACAAACACACACACGCACACACACCCACACACACCCACACACACGCGCACACACACACACACACACACACACACACACACACACACACAGAGCGTGTCTGTTTAACTTTGCACATGCAAATTTTGCATGGCAAATGTGACAGGTTACACGTCAATATCCACTGCTGTATGGATATCCGTTATGTAAATGTACAAAATAAACCTGATTTAATGTCCACAAACCGGGATTGAACTGTCTTCATTTACAATTGTACTAACATGCACTGTTTTACAATGTTTTAAACTTGTAGAACTCATTCTTGATCACATTTGATAATGATTGATGATCACAGAGTGCTGAACAGATCTTTTAATCCCAGTTGCTTTGCACATGCCCTGTCTTGTTGATATGATTATGTGTTACTACGGAGACATGTTAATACCTGCCTGTCAATCAATTCAGTGGGCAGGGAAACTGCACTCCTATGTCACGTTGTGGTCAGCCTCAAAATGGGAGGGATTTGGATGTTATTTTAAATGTTAAAAAATAGACTTATTGTGTTTATTTCACCCTAATATGGCTGTGGACACACTATACCTACACACAGTTCTGTCCAAACTGCTTAAAGAGCCACGAAACACCCCTGTCTCAGCATGGTGTTTTTACACCTCTAGTTTGGAAAAAGTCAGGAAAGTGGGTGTGTCCAGCTCTGTGTTGGGGGAGGGAAAAAAAGGGACAATTTGTAAATATGGGAGTTTTCATTTGCTGATTTTCACAGAGGCGAGGTAAAACAAACAAACAGATGCAGGGGAGAAAGACAGTGACTGTGTTTACATGGACATCAGTAATCAAATTATTTGCCAAATTATTAATTTGTCGACTTTAACTGCAGTTTGGCACTTTCACTTTTTATTCAGGAATATTTCCTGCATGTCGCCCGTGACAAACAAGATATTGAAAGGGAGGAACTGCTGGAAGAGTGAAGTTTTAATGGAATGTTTGATATCGCACGGCGAATGGGAGAAAAAATCCTCAGCATTTCTCTGTAACTTAGATGCACTCGGTAGGTAGCATCAGAAAGACGTGTGTGTAAACTATTCTGTCACAAAATGCGGTGAAAATTCTACAAGACAGTAATAGTTTGATTGTGGTGTTTACATTCGGAGAGCATATACAACAGATCTTTTAGTCTATAATATTGTACTATAATATTGCAGTGAGATTAACATACTGTAAATATAGTATAAATTATTTCGACTATGGTCATACACACTTACCAAATCTGTAGAGACAGGAAAATCAATACAAACTGTCTTTTAAAAGGAGACAAGCAGCAGATCCGGATTTTATCATTTCCAGGAGCGAAAAGCTTTCGGGTAAAAATGTTCTTTACAAACGCATTCTGTCGCATGTCACGTGCACTGTATTCCACACGTGAGTCCAGCTGCAGTCTCATAGCAGAGAAATTAAAACAAAACCTTAGTTGCAGCACAATAATAAACGCAACACTGACGACCCATGTCTCCAAATTTTCGTTCTTTCACTTGTTTTGGCAACACAACGTGGCGTCTCTCTGCCGTCTGAACACTGTAACAGGTAACAGCCTTCAAAGCTATCATGCATATTAATAAAGTTGCACCACATACACAATAGAGCACACTGATTGGTTTGAACCAAGTCTTTCTCATGAATTATTGCTACACACTCAGAGATGTTACGATGCACTCGCAGGTACAGACATCCACTCTCCACGCCATGACACAGCTTCAAAAATTTGTTTCAAACCGGAAGAACAAATTTGCTCAAAATAAAACAAAAACAACCAATTTTCACTTTTTAATGCAATATGTATGTCCTAATAGTGTTTATAGCAGCGTGGGACACATATATGACTGTCAACAGCTCAAAAAATGTGTTTTGGTGTTTTGTGACCCTTTAAAGATGATTTTCATCATAGGAGCCCTTTAAATCTTGGCGCATGAAATAAATCATTCTTAGGTCAAATTCACATTTATTTATTTGTTGATTCAGATGTAATACTTTAGATTATTATTAATGATACAGCAATTTAAAACAATACAAAAGGTGCAGGAAAAGGAAAAAAAAAATCTGTTTTAAATTTAAGCCAAAACAAATACAGTAAAAAAAAAATAATTAAAATAAAATGTGCAATTTATTTTTGAACAGGTAAAGATTTTGTAGGAAAAAAACTGCCACAATTTTTGAGGAGCATACTAAAAGTTCTTCTCAGATTACAGATGTTGTAAATTAAGTGTATTACTTGTGTATTTCCACCAAGGTTTTAAATCATATTAATCACTTAGAGGCCTTCAAAATTTGTACATCATAGTGTTAAAATATATGCAGTATTTTAAGAATGTGTGTCCAGTAAACATACAGTAAGAATCCTTACACATACTGTTTTCCTATAGCTGGAAAAGACAATTACTGTACCAGGAAAACAATGTCTGCTTTCTCCTTTACATCTGCAGGCAAAGTCAATGAGAAAAAGTGAAAAAAAGTGACTCTGCTGTTCCTGACAATAAATACTTCCCTTTTCAGACTTCATTTTTTATCCGAAACTGCGGTCTGTGGGGGCATACTGAGCTACGTTTAATAGGCATCATTTTCCATATACATCCCTCTTCAATCAGCCGAGCTCCACTGCTGGGTGGCTGAACAGACTTGTCTTTTGTAAGTATCTGGCAGCATTTGGCTCAACACTCAAAAAGGGCGTATAGCGCTAAGTGTAAATGACTTTCCTCAGACATTACATAATTGCGTGCTTGAAATCCAAACTGACTCTTGTCCATCATTTAGTGATGTGCAGTTTCCAAGATGCAACCCTCTTTGTGTTGTCAAAGACATGCTTTGGTTTGAATAGTTACAGTGGTTATTTTGACGGACAAAGTCTTACCTAGAGTTCAGCTTCAGGGCTTTCCATAATAAACAACAAAAACAAAGAAGCCCCAAAAAGGAATGAGAAATCTCAGATCTCTCCAGATTATTGGCTTAAAAAATATTCATCCCATAACTGAGAGAGAGTCAGTGGAATACATGGATAAATCACATTTTAAAGCTCCACCCAAATGCCAGCAAATTCTTCAAACCATAGTATTTCTGTTTTTTATCTAGCAGGCCTCAATGCATTTAAATAGGATGTTTAACTTTGCTGTATCAGGCTGCGGTCTCTGGTGTGGTGGGATGTGTCATTCAAGGCCATCATGGTAACGTTTTCACTCACTCGCTTAAATATTTCTATTTGCTTTTCTCTGTATGCTGCCAGCAAGTTAAAACACACAGATTATCCATTGCATTACTGGATTTAGCCCAAAAAGGTTGTATTAAAATATAATAGGTATGAGCAATTGTCTGATGGAAGTAAAATATAGCATGTATCAGACAGTTCAAAATAGACAGAAACTTAAATGGCGTTTCACACAGATTTTTAAACTTTTATAACTTAATATTGCAAATTCAAACTTTCAAATTGCAACTTTTGATGTTGAAATTGTAACTTTACAGTTTTTACAAGCTTTTTTTGTATCTGCATTTTACCCTAGACCACACGTTTTAAGTTTATGTATTTACTAAAAACTGGATAAATAAACTTTCCATTAATGCATACTATGGATAAGATAAAACTTGGCTTGTGATACAACTATCTGGAAATCTGTATTCTGAGAATTAAAAAGTAAATAAAATAAAAGGAAAACTAGGAAAATCACATTTAACATGGTCCAAATTAAGTTCTTAGCAATGCATATTACTGATATTTACTACGGTAGAACTAATGCAGTACTAAAAAAAACTATATGAATATATTTATACAACAGTTCTGTCTGGTTCTTGAATCTGATTGACTGATAGCCTTGCAATATTCTGCAAATAACAGCACTTGTCCAGCCTAGTTCAATAGTTCAGTAAACAAAAAGAAGAAATGCCCGCATGTGTTTAGCATTTTTCCTTATCACAAACTCAACAGTAATCTGGTGGTGATTGCGTTGCTTTGGCTTTTTCGAGGATACTTATTGTGATCTCCTGATTGCAACAGAGAAATGCTGGAAAATCTCTATAGACGTGACTGTTCAGACTCACACTAGCACAAGGAGTCATAGTGATGTTAATTTGTTTCTTTTAATGACAGCGGTAAATGGCTGAACCATTATTTGAACTGTACAACTGTTAAGATAAAAGCCGTTAGTAGGGGAAACACTGACTTTAGACATTAAGCTAAAGAATCATTCAAATACTAGCTCTAAAGTGATGTTTGTGAAGTAGCAACAGTTTCTGCTCTTCTGGCGTCATCCGCTCTGTGTTTGATTTTCTTTTTTACATAAATGATTATGCTGTCGAACTGTTGTATAAATGTAATATCACACTCGTAACAGTGTGATATTGCTGTATATAGTCACAGGTGGGACACTAAGACGCTCGGCCTGTGGTCTTGTGCCAACAAACGCCTCCCACCAGTGCCGATATACAGCCACATCGCACTGCTACTCATGTGATTTTGCTCATATAATGAAACAATCATGTAAAAAAAGTACTGGCAACTCATTACTGATTTTTTTTTGTACTATAACTCCTGTTTTCAAAGAAGTAATTGTTTCAAACTACTAAAAATGGTTATAAAACATAAAGAGAGACTGAAATGGAGCTCAAGTTTTCCTAATGCTGTATTTTTACAGTAACTGTGCAATGAAAAGTTTACAATAAAAATAGACATTGTATTTTTCAGCTGACTTGTGGTACCCAATATACAATAGAAATAACATTTAGGTATCAGTTTTTTTTTAGTTTATTATAGTCATAAGTATCTTATTATTTGTGAGTACATTGTAGCCTTGAAATATTGTATTTTGCATATGATATTAAAGTAAAGCATGCAATAATGTGGCACTTGTAAAAAATAATAATAATAATTATCATTGCAT
This sequence comes from Danio tinwini, assembly GCA_903798205.1. Lineage (NCBI taxonomy): Eukaryota > Metazoa > Chordata > Actinopteri > Cypriniformes > Danionidae > Danio > Danio tinwini. The sequence goes on along the minus strand of CAIGQZ010032461.1, from coordinate 12,062,935 downwards.
ACGGGCCATTGACTGTTACTGCACTGTACAACAAACTTGCCACAATAAATTAATTCAGCTTTTTTTTTTTTTATAAAGTGAGCTTCCTTTATCAACGTATATAAATCTTTTGCCGGCAATATAAAGCCATAGACATAATTTTCTCTGTTGTTATTATCACCAGTTCCCTTTAATATTTTCTCCAAACTGTAATCTGTTCTCCAAACTCTGATTCATGCCAACTGCTTTTTGCAGCACAGAAATATAGCATGGAAAAGCAAAGGTTGCTTTACATTGTATAGCACACATCACAAAAGAAGATTATAGAGCTAAACTAATCTCTAAAAATATAACACAATTTCCTTAGTCAGCCAGTTTTATGTCTTTTGTTTTATATCTATATTCTTTACATTATTATGATTTTTAAAGAGGCATATATAAATCTTACAAAAGAAACATACATTGTCTTGTGTAGTGAGAGGTAAATCAAGCAGTCAAAACAAAACTAAAATAATAAAACAATAAAAAAAATAAATATCAAACTTATTGCTAACTGTAATGCTGCCTGTAAAAAGATACAGTGGATGAGCCATATAAAATGAGTAATGGATTATGAAAATGACATATTTCAGTTGGTGAAGTCAGAAAGGACTAAAATCATCATTTGGACAAATGATAGTCATTACTGAAAATGGGTTGTGTCAAAGCATTCTCACAATACTATAGAAGCATCCAAGAGACTCCAGTGCTAGCAGACGAAAATAATCTATTATAACGATCCAAATACAAAATAAATTATCCCCACACCCTCTTATTTAAGGGTCTTGGTGATAAACTGACCCTCAATAAGAAAACTCTGACTGTTGGCTGTTCGGGTGTTAGGTTTTAAAGCACTCAGATTTATTACTATTTTGTGGACTTCTCACAAAATTCAAAGATGAATTTAGGAATACAATGACATGGCATAAAGATAAGGCATGAAAAAAATGCTAAATAAAATGTATAATAGATAAACAAACAAACAAACAAATATTCCTTTATTTAAATAGAATCTTAAATAAAATAAAATAACCTTTTAAATACCCCCCCCCCAAAAAAAAAAAAAAAAAAGCTAAAAAAGAAAATACTGACTGTGGGCTGTTTGCGATGGTTAATAGATTTCAAAAGACTGTGGGGTCATCACTGTTATGTAGACTTGAGCTTATCACAGAATAAAAATAAATAAATAATATAAAATAAAATAAATGACAAAAAAATCAATTCAAAAGGATAAATAAATGTCATAAATAATAAAATGATTCTTAAAGAATTTCAAAACACTGAATGCTTACTGAATTCAAATAAATTAAAATTTTGGTAAATATTATAGTAAAGGAATAATTAAAATAAAACAACACTGTGCTTGGTAATTAGGGCAATACATTTAAAGGACTTGCAACTGCAGGGTTATTCAGGGTTATATCGCTCACTATTCTGCCGCGCTGGCCCTGCTCAGGACACTGTTCATATTTCTGCCACGCCACAGAGCGTTATCTGAGTAGTTTAATTTTAAATAACATGCGAATGTGCACGTCTGGTATGCTGTGTCGTGGCTCTGAGCGGCGCATCCGGTGTATGACGCCCTTTAGTTATAGCCTCAAGCAGGTCGTACACCAGAAGCGCCGCTCTGCGACAAGCAGCGTCGCGCTACGCAGCGGCATGCATTTCTGAGTTCTAAATATAAGTTTCTATCAGGTGACACACACCGGAGCCGCAAGTGTGCGATACTTTCAACTGTCATGTGCGCGCCCCATCGTGGTGCATCCAGTGTGTGATGCCCTTCAGTCAAAGTTAATTCAGTGTGCTTGGTTATTACTAGTCTCGGTGTAGGCTACAAGCTCTGAGCTTTAAACTAGCACACAGTTGGCTGTAAAACTATACAAAGACACAAATGATTTTGTACTCTCTGCTTGGTCTGTGTCTGAGTTGTACATGTACAGCTGAATGCTGGTCCTCTCACTCATGTTGCTGCTCTCAGTCTGCCTGTCTGTAGCCATACACAAAGCGGGGGAGCTCTTGGCTCCACCCCCTTGTTAAGTTGGGCGGGAAGTCGAAACTAATTTTCATGTGAAGCAACACACCCCTAAAACAACAAACTGTGTACACGCCCCCAAAATGTCACTTTTTAACACATCATAATAAAATACTTGATACAACCAACCAAAAACCCAGCACTGCTTAACATGGCCATTTATAATACTGTATATTCCATTTCAGACCAAAACACTCAAAAGCTCTTGACTCTGTAAGTCATACAATCTAAAAACGTACTAGCATCACAAGCCCAAAAGCAAATTTTCCTTTGTCACAGTTCACAGACCTCTTCTAACATTGACAAAGAGACTAAACGGCTTAAGCTATAGGAGCTGCAACCCTGGTCCACTCCAACCTGCGAGAGACCAGCATCACAAGCCCAACACCTCAGCTAATGGCTTTTCGGGGATGTAGCCATCTCACAGTGCCACGGGCAATAATGTTCCCACTTCTTCTTGAACCTGCAAAAGGGACTCAGCTAGTGAAGTTTCTAAAGCTCCCCGGCCATCCAGACAATAGTGCCATCCATCAAAAAACTGTCCCTTTACACGTCCTGCTGCACTGTAGTCACGAAGAGCCCTATTGTTGCGAGTCTTTTAAATATGACTTCTTGAAAAGTGGAAGGGAAATATAAAACCTGTATAAGCTATGAATACTGTAAAAGCAAGCCATTATGCCTGATGATTTTCACACAATTACTGAAAAGGATGTCCATGACCTATATTTGCGCATGAGAATGCCATTTAAATGTACTTTACATTTGTCCTAAGCACTGAATATATATTTTTCATTTCTTTTATATCTCTCTCTTATTTATGCTGAACAAATGTAGGCATATTTGATGAAAAGAAGAAGAAGAAAAAAGAAAGAAATCACAGCCCTACGAGATGCATTTTTCCACTTATTACCTGACCTAGGATTAGTAATTGCATGGCAATCATTTTGTTCTTTTCCCTGTTCCTGCTGAAATATGTTTTATTTAGTATTTTCCATACGAGAAGACCTATAAAACTAATATTGCATGTCTTTTTGTTTAGCCAGAGGATGCAAAAGGCTGGTTTAACCAAAGAATTGAGATCTCAGGATTTTAAGCTACTGTAAATATAACATTTCTACAGGTATAAACTCTCTCTAAATATTTTAAGGTTATATACTGTATATATAAGGTGATGAATGTAAAGACAACATTAGCATGTTTAAGCACTAATATTAATAAATTTAGCTTTTTTAAGACATGACCATGCATTTTTCATGAGAACTGTAGGCCAGTCAGTTGTTTCTTTTCTGTATGAAATATCCCATTCCCTACAGGACATTACTGAATTTGGTCAATTGGTCATTTAACAGAGTCTTTCTCTTGAGGGTTTGCATACATACTTGCATGGATAAAGAATATTTATTAATCATGACAATACAGGGAAGACAATATCTTCAACTGTGTTTGGAAGATGAACTAAAAGCATAGGTCTTGTAAATGATGACATACTTTTACATTTTTGGGTCATTTATAGCAAATAAATACTGTAATCTGAGTCCTGGACAGAATTGATGTTTTTGAAAATGATATTGTAAATCATATTGTTGGCATCACCTTAATATAACAGTGTATCAAATCAGACAAAGCAAAATACATTGTTGAAAGAAAAAAAACACTGATATGGCCAGTTTTTATTTTACATTTGTATTGCATTTAAAACCCCAAGTAAAAAATGCAAATTACAAGTATTATATACTATAACACTATACAGTATACATACTGAATATACAGTAGTTAAGGTCCCAACACTCAACAACAAATCCTTAAAAAAGGGTCTTTCACCCTCAAAATTCAAATGTACTGTTTATTTACTCTCCCTGAATCCCTATAAGACGTAGGTCGCTTTTTTATTCCGTAGATCATTAAAGAAAAAAACTGTTTAGATGAAAACATGGTTCTTGGTCATTCATAAAATGCTAGTCAATCACTATGGCCATTTTTAGAGTCCAAAAACAACAAACATAGAGGAAAAAACTAATTTAAACCCATTGTCAAATTGTCCTCCAACCTTTAATACCATATAGGTTGTTTGCCAGTTTCTTGGACTATTACCCATAGGATTGTGTACAAGACATGCTACAGAAACATTCATATAAAAACATTATGCCCTTTCAAAAATACATTATTTTGTGATTCGTGCCGCTTGCTTGGCTGAACACTGATTTATAGCTCAACAATCTTAGTTTCAATCTCAGGGAACACATGTATTTATAAAATGGTTATCTGAGTATGCTGTAATTTGTATTTGCCTCTGCCAAATCCATAAATGTAAATTGCATGAATTGGAAATAGGAAAAAATAGTGGGTATGGACCATGAAAAAAATCTGATTGCACTAATTTCCCACATGTTGCATGTTGATTTGTAATGAGAGTCATGCATCATTTCATGTAGTATACATGTTGTTGATTTCCTTTGCTGTGATTGGCTGAATGCACTGCTACTGTATATGTGTCCTTTGGCTGATTAAAGGAACAAATTAGTTTTCCTATGACTTAAATTGTACATTTTGAATAATATATTCTTTTTTTATATAAAACATTACCATTCTTGTCCATATTGTGTGAAACCAACCAGCCTATATTGGTAAAATTTAGCAATTGTTATTATTTTTTTGCAACATAACCTAATGTCATGTGAGGGGACGCTGAAAATGGAGATGCAAATCTAAATGCAGGATTTATTATGAAAATGGTCAGGCAGGCAATGGTCAACAGAGACAAAGAGATGCATACAGGAAATCCAGAGACATGGTCCAATAACAGAAGAATGGTCAGTAGAGGCGGCAAGCAATGTAAACGAACATAACAAAGCGAGGATCAAACATGGCAAGGCAAAAGAAATGCATCGTAATGTCAAAGTACAGTTAAACAGAAACAAAACTCGGCAACTAGTATGTGTGTCTGTACTGCTTTTGAAGTCCATGTAATCAGTTCTGAACAGCTTTAGCTGTGCGTGTAGCAATCAGTGGAAAACCGGAACAGGTGTAAGTGTGTTGCATGAAAGTATTTGTAGTCCATATGGTGTCAGATTTTGGAGGTTTGAGTGAAAGTGAATGATTCCCAGCAATCTTCAAGCCTAGATCACTGGTGATTGTGGCACCTAATCATGGAAGACACACTATTGTTGCATTAGCCTAGTTGGGTGGTCTTATTCTTAAAGGCATCTTCAAAACAATTTAAATTCTGTCATTATATACTCTTACTTCACTTGTTCAATTCCCATTTAAGTTTCTTCTGTTAAAAACAAAAGGAAGATATTTAGAAAAAATGCTGGTTGCTAGGACCCATTAATTTCTTCATTTTATTTAGAATTTTTTATAGAAGTCAATGGGTCCCACCAACCAGCATTCTTAAAAAAATCTTTTGTGTTCAACAAAATAGAAACTCAAATGTTTAAAACTACATGAGCGAGGATAAATAATAAGTTAATCTTTATTTTTTGGTGAATTATACTTTTAAAATTAGGGCTCTATTAAACTGCATTTGTCATGGTTTTATTTATATAACTTGCATTACAATTATGTTTCTTTTCTACAATATAAGTCTACTCAATTATTGCTATTTTTTGGTATGTTACTAAATGAGAATTTGGGACACACTTAAATTTGCTTTCAAACTTTCAAGACCACAGGCAAGCCACAAATGTGCCAGTGCTGACTATAATTCTGACACTGGTACTCATTTTAAGCAAATCTAAATGAAGTAAGGCATATTAACATTTGAAAGACATTTAAATGACAAACCCAGGGAATCAAATCCATTGAACTGCAACAGTGCGGTTAAATGTTATGCTGCGAAACACGAAACCCATCAGAATAACGATAAGTATATTGGCCAAAAAAAAGGACAATTAGCTCACCAGATTGTTACAAACTGAAACTAGCAAATTAACGTTTAATATAGGTCAGTAATCATGCGATGGGCTTGTAATTGGAACATATCTGACATTGATAAAGGACAAATAACATGGTCATGCTTGACCTGTCACTAATGATAAAAAGCAAAGCTGTTAAAGGTTATCTTTTCTCCTCAGGCTTTTTCAATTGGATAATTGTAAAAGTTGAAAAAAAATCACATTTTATTGTGCAAAAGTTGATCCAACTCCTCAAACTCCTCTTTTTACAATAGCATTACGTAGAAAATAAAATAAAATCATATTTGAAACAAAAGTGGAACACACGAATCTTGTGGTTTTGTAACAATATTATGCATGCTTCAAATTGTGACCCTGAATATATATTTTTTGTAATATCCAAAACGACATTATACTGTATTTTTCTAAATTATTGATTTAACTTAACATTTTTTAAGTAAATATGTAAACGTATCATTAAGATATTTTGTAAAGGGGTAAATATATAATAGGCTAAAGGTATAAATAAAAGTCTAAATAATACATTGTAAATGTATCAAAACCCAGTTTTTGATTAGTAACATGCATTTCTAAGAACTTAATCGTGTCTTAAACACAATTTTCTCTGAACTTTTCTTTTTGAACCCTCAGATTACATATTTCCAAATAGTAATTTCAAAATGGTTCCAAATTGTCAAATCTTGTTCATGTTTATCCTTTCCTAACAAAAAACACGATATTTGACAAACTGATATTGGTATATTGGTATTAGTTAAGCCTTTAAATGTCACTCTAAGCTGTATATGTATATGTGTGCGCATATCTGCATATACATACTTATATATACATACATACATACATACATACATA
>CAIGQZ010032461.1:12028829-12055722 GCA_903798205.1 Danio tinwini | reverse complement strand
ACATGTATATATATACGCATACATATATATATATCAATCATTTTACATTGATTGGGATTATTTTGTAGAGGAGTATCTACAATTGAACAGATACTAATTATTAATATTATTATTAATATTATTATGTTTTTTGTGGAATCTTGTATAATGTAGGGCAAATATGAAAAATCTGTATAATGTAGGGCAAAAATAACACCGTATAATGTAGGGCAGTGATACACAAACTAGGGACCATCAGCCAAAGTTGGCCCATGTTGACCTGTGATTTGACCCTCCATCCCATCTGAGAAGAAAGGGAGAATGATGGGTAATTTTAGGGGGAATACCTTTAACAGAGATTGTGATTTCTAATTTAACATGACTTTTGTTTTTAACTGTTGAGCTACAGAAAAGCAAACTAAAATTAAATGTTGGGAATGGATCAGATTAAAAAAAAAATAATTATTATAACTTTCACTTGATGGGTAGAGGACATTGCAGAAGACATCAGCAAGCAAATCAAGGCAAATTGTATTTTTTATTGTTATAAAGGGGATTGTTCATGTTTTTATTGTAAGCCATTCATTATAAAATGTACAAAAGTGTATAATTATTAATACAAGTATTTTAAATGTAATAAATTATAGTATTACTTAAGTTATATAATAAATTATATAATGAACTATAACAGTAAATTAGAAAATTACATTGACAACTTTACAGTTTCGTATAACTATCTCTGGCCCACCACCCAGCTTTCAGTTAATGCATAAATATCTATTTGCGAAAATTGACACTTATCACTGGTTTTGCAGGTCCAGGGTAACATTTATTCCAGTTGGGTTCCATGTGTGTTTTTCCCATGTGACTGCATACTGTATACTGGTGGTGGTGTGAAGAGACTCCCCTCATGATTGTGAAGCGCTTTGGGTGTATGGCCATGCAAAATAAATGTGCTATATAAATAGACATTACATTACATTACGTTACATATGAAACTCATTTGTCGCTCATGTGCTTTTTAGTCCAATTAAAAAAAAAATATATATATATATATATATATATACACACATATATATACACATATATATACATATATATACATATATATATATTAATAGGGTGACTACAGTAATAGAGAACAATGTCAACATATTCAGGCTTCAAGCACTCCATTAAAAAAATAAAATAAATCAAATATGATGAAAATGCTGAGTTTAATGGCTAAGGTGTTTATTCCTGATTGCACAAGATTGCAAGCATTTAATGGATTACATTTTCGAGGGCATTTCTACTTATCATATTTTGTGATCCGATATCTGAATATTGCATCTGTTATGTTAATTGAGGTCATATAACCTACAACAACAAGTGTGTGTTGGTAAGCTGCTTTCAAAGGCACTTTTGAGTGACTACAGCTCTTGAAGTAAACAGCTACAAATTTGTGCTTTGACACAAACAGAAAAAAATAAATGCAATGCTTTGTGCAAAAGTTATTTCTTGTACTCTGGCTCACAAACTACATGGCTAGAGGGAGAAAAACAAACTAGCCAAATTGCGTATTGTATAAAAACCTAATTTGGCTTGATTGGCTTTACCTAATCAGTGCATGCTGATAAAGGAAGAGACAACAAAACTCCTATAGTGCTGAAACTGAAATAGATCAATAAACAGCACCAAGAAAGAGGACAAAATGAAGTCATGGCAATTGTAAAATCTCATCAATGTTTGGTTTCCTAAGAACACATTTGCCGAAGATGGAAATACAGGCACATAAGCATCAGGGGAATGCTGTTTTCTCTTAGTGATCAGCAATCACTGATGTGATACTGGGGAAATCTTAATCAGAAGGCTCAATTTAGCCTTCCCATTGACTGTTAAGATGGTTTCTCAGATTGAATTGAAGCTTTTCAATCCCCCAGGGCCTGATTCAGTACGATCATGAGAGCTATTCATATGGTGACAAATGATTACTTAATGAGTCCTTGTTTCGTTCATTGCATAGTGTTGACGACATGACTTATATTCTTTGCCCAAGGCAATATCTGCAATCAGGTATTGCTGTGTCTTATTGTACATAACATTTATTATTTTAAGTACGCTAAGCATGAGGTACAACAGGGCTCTGGGGTAGAAGGCACATTTGATTTATTGGTCCTCTAAGACAGATGTGGACAAACAGACAATTACCAGATTATGGTGCCATAATTCAAAATGTGAAAAAGGCATGTTATGTATGAACATTTGCCCCCTGCAAAAACCTTCAGAATATATATATGAATAAAAGTGAGAAGTTAGGTGTATGCATGTGCTGCTGAAGTGGAGATTTATGGCTTAGTGCAGCAGAAGAAAAAAAAAAAACTTAGTTTTAGAAAATGGCCTTTAAAAGTATGTATTGTAATTGAAATATATACAAACACTGATTAAAAAAAGGAAACATTAAAAGTGTATTTTGGATGCTTTCTTTATATTAGGCTGAAAAATAAACACGTAATGAAAAGCCAAAAGGCCTAACTAAACGTGCAGAAAAAAACGGTTTTATCTGCAGTGTTTAACTTAACTAAATAATTAAAAAACTTAAAGAGTGTATTTGGGATAAAAAGCACTTGCTTGGGAATAAAGTTGTCTGACTTTTCCTATTGGAATATCTCATGGTAAGATGCACATATATATATCCATTATCTTAAAGATTATAAAGTCTGGCAGGGAATGGTCATAAGCAGGAGCAAACAGTAACATATGGGTACTCCTTAAGCGTAGTCGTGGTCACAGGCAGTGGTTTGTGCAGGTGGCAAACAGGATAAACAAAGAACAAAACAAGGATGTGGAAACACGGCAAGGCTAGACTAGGGTACGCTTTGTAATGTTACATAAAAACAATACTCAGATCTGTGTGTGAATGTGAGATGCATTTCTAGTTCTGGTAATCTTTATAATGAAACCCTCATGTTTAGGGAAGTGAAAGTATATTTAGGAAAAGTAAAAACTTATATCTTTCTATGTTTTTGGCCATTCATTTTCACTAATTTTAGGGGCCTTACACAATATACAAATGCACAATATACACAATACATTCTGTGTGTTTGCATGTTCTCCCTGTGTTAGTGTGGGTTTCCTCCAGGTACTCTGGTTTAGAGGTCTGCATTCTCGCAATACCACATCAGATTTCTTGCAGCACAGGAATACATTTCCGAATAAACTGCAGTAGCGGTCGGTAACTGGTTTAATTTGAACGGGAGCGGGTGTTTTAACAATATAGCGTTCCCGAGTCCCGACGTTGTTTCAGAACAGCATATCTGTGATTTCCTTATACTTATTGAGCACCGGTACAGCCAGTGCTCACGACTGTTACACATGATGAATGCATGACCAGTGCTTTTTGTACATGCTTTTTTTTCACACAGTCTGTGTGCGCATCATCTGCATAACGGTCCTCAGAGTGGGCTTTACCATAGCAGAGAAACTAGATATAAATTTAGCGGGAATGGTCAGGTCGGGTAGAAATTTATTCTAAGTGTGCAGTGGGTAAACAAATACTGAATAAACAGTGGGAGCGGTCGGGTGCGGAATAAAACCTTACGGGAGTGGACGGTAGTGGGACTATAAAAACAGTCCCGTGCCGGCCTCTACTCTGGTTTCCTCTCAGTCCAAAGACTTGCAGTTTAGGTAAATTTAAAGAGTGTAAATTGTATTGACTTGTATGTAAGATGCACGGATTAAATGTTCTTTCCATGAATATAGCCATAGTTGCTGAAATGACATTAAGAAGAAAATGAATGAATGAATGAATGAATGAATGAATGAATGAATGAATAAATAAATAAATAAAATGTCATTATCACCTAATTTCTTAAATATAAGAAAAAATGCTACATTTAAATTGAAATGACGTGTCAAAATGTTTTATACCCAACAAAACATTCTACTAAACCAACATTTTGCATGTCCTTATTTTTTCCTGTAAGGGTGCTTTCACACCTAGACTTATGTTTCGTAACCTGGCACATTTCCCCAGTTAGCGCGGTTCGTTTGGCATATGTGAATCCCGTAATCGTGTTCGAATCCGCACCAAATCAATCAGTCTGAGATTGCCTGAATGAGGTGGTCTCGGCTTGATTGAAACAAACTCTGGAGCAGATCTATTGTAGTGAGAAAGCAAAACAATACAACAAACTAAAGAACCAGGCTATATCACAGTGTATTCTAGATATGTAATATGCATATATGGCTATATGAAGAGATAATTATGAGCAGGATGGGATGTCATTCCTACCAGTAAATGTGCGTTTCATGTCAAATGCGTGAAAAAAAGTGAAAGTATGCTGAATTATTCTTTGTGAAAATTGATAAATTGATCAATTAAAATAAGGATGCATGACAGCTGAGTGGGACTCTGAAAAATAAACTCTGACCAATGACGAGATTTTACTCGCATGTGACTTGTTTTAGCTATTTTGGTCTAGAAACTTTGCCGTGTGAAAGCGGACCACACCAAGAACAAAGTGCAACATTGTAACAATTTAATCCTTGTTTCGGAACAAAACAATCGATCTACAGGTGTGAAAGCACCCTAAATTATAATTTTATTTTAGGCTTTTTCTAACACATTAATTGGGATAAACATTCTGTATCATGATCCTAAAGTATTTTGTTAGAATAGTTCATAACCTTTTGGTTCTAACTTCTCTTATGGAAATACAACCTATTTGCTCAAATATCTGTTTGTATAGGATCCCATTTAAAAAAAAAAATTTCTGCTGTAATAAGTAGTGAAAATCACATTTTAAGTTTCGCCTTTAGCCCTGTCACATCTACTTAGATTCTGTAATGAGAAAAATAATGATATGGCCACTGGGAAAAGTATTAAACAGCTCTTTTTTATTTACATTTACATCCATAGGAACATTTCTGTATTTGATTCCACCAACATACCCCCACCCCCCACCCCCCAATTAATTCTCAGCATGGTAGAACTTGCTATTTTTATGACAAAACTGCTTTTTTTATACCACATACAAGGACGATATTACCCAACACCTCAAAATATGATAATTTGCATGATATCTACCCATCATGTTCATTCATGCTAAATTTAGATTAAATTGTGCAGATAGGACGCATGGGGATAGGATTGACTTACGCTTTTATGCATCCTTAATTTTCCCATTTGAGAACTAATTACTGAAACCTATGCTGGCGATCAACCTGTCAGTCACTTACTTTCTGCTTTTGTATGTTACATAATACATCAATGGATTTCACTCATGAGTTGATAATGGTTGGATCATCAATCTTTTGTCCTATTCATCATATGACAACACATCTATGTGATTATAGTGAGTCTTGTGCATTGAGGATTGCACTTGCAGTTAATGGCAGTTGCTAGGCTGGCAAAGGAAACACCGGATGCGCTTGATGAAAAATAGGCTAATGCTACCTAAAGTATCTTCATTTATTTATTAGAATTCTGTCTGAAATCCTTATTCTGACAAGCATCTTTTTGACATCTTAATACATATTCTAGCAGGGTCAACACATAAATCCCTGCCATACTTGCATTCTGATCAATAATAATAAGTACTAAATTATATTTAGTTATAGCTAAAAATCAACAATTTACCAGCAGGAGCTAAGTAAGCTAATGATACTAATATTCTAGCAAGGAATAACTAGGCTAATGCTAACTAACATAATTTTAAGCCCTATTATAATTAATTCTAGTCAATAGCTATAAGGCCCCAATTATATTCAGTTATATCCAAAGATGAACAATTTACCAGCACAATCTAAGTAAGCTAATGTTAAATAACAACATATTAAGCACTATTATACTTATATTCTGGTCAATAACAATAAACTTCAAATTATATTCAGTTATAGTCAAAGATGAACAATTTGTCAGCGTAGCTCAGTAAGCTAATGATACTAATATTCTAGCAGGGGCTAACTAGGCCAATGTTAACTAACAGAAAATTAAGCCCTATTATACTTGCATTCTGGTCAATAACAATAAGCCCCAAATTATATTCGGTTACAGCCAAAAATGAACAATTTATCAGCAGAAGCTAAGTAAGCTAATGCTAACTAACAACACATTAAGCACTATTATACTTACACAGCAAAATCATCCGAGTAAAATTTACTCAGTTCAGAGAGTATTTGGTCCCTCTTTAAATATGGGCAAACAGCTTGGTAAAAAGAAAAGCTGCTGTTTGTGGAGTTGCTTAATGATCCTCTGCTGAGATTTTGAGAGATTCAATGTATTATATTTTATTTCATTTGATTTCATCTAAGGTCGTGACTGAAGTCAGTTGTAGTTGTGTTTCTGTTTATTAACAGCAGGTGCTCATCATCAGTGCTCAATCATAACCTAATTAATTCTTTCATTGTCTCATTAACTTGAGTAACTTTAACTCAATTTAGAGAGGGACCAAATACTATCTAAACTGAGTCAATTTTACTCAGAGGAATTTGCTATGTACATTCTGGTCAATAACAGTAAACCCCCAACCCTGCTGAAAAAAACCCCCAGCTTAAACCAACCTTAGCTTGTTGCCTGTTTTTAGCTAGTTGGCTGGTTTAAGAGGGGTTTGGGCCATTTCCAGGCTGATTTCCAGCCATTTGCAACTTGGTCTTAGCTGGTTAGGCTGGAAAATGACCACCAGCTCGACCAGCCTGGTTTAAGCTAAACGGCTAATTTTGGCTGGGCTCCCAGTCTGGCTAGGCTGTTCAAACTGGTTTTAGATGGTCATCTCCCAGCCTAACCAGCTAAGCCCAGGCTGGAAATGCCTGAGAACAAGCCTGGAATAGCCAGCCTGGTGCAGGAAATATCTGGAAACCAGCTTGGAATAGCCAGCCTGGTGCATGTTGACAAAAAAGCGAAGAGACCGGGGCATCTGTATTTGTATCCTCTGTATCCTCTAAAATCAGGCTGGTCAACCAGCTAAAACCACCCAACCAGCCTAGGCTGGTTTAAGCTGTTTTTTTAGCAGGGAAATGAAAAAGATAAACAATTTACCAGCAGAATCTAAGTAAGCTAATGCTAACTAACAACATATTAAGCGCTATTATACTTACATTTTGGTAAATAACAATAAGCCCTAAATGACATTCAGTTACAGCCAAAGAAGAACCATTTACCAGTAGGAGCTAAGTAAGCTGATGCTACAGTAGTTAATAAAATCGTAAGACTTTTTATGTAAAAATTCTGTCCGATATTGATAAGCAGACAATTGTTATAGCTCATACTTCAACAATTGGGACCTTAAGGACCAAACAAATAAAGTGTTACCTATCAAATTAAACAAATCTCCACGAGTATATTATTTTGCAGATCCCTAAATGTCTTCTAATACTATCTATGTATAATGTATCCATCACTGTGGGAAAACTACTGCCACATTTAGGAGGAAAGGAGCCAAATGAGTTGGCATCAGATGTGTTGTATGTGAGCGAAGCTTTCCTCTCATCGGGCTGATATACAGGGTCACTTTCTTGGCAGCGTCCTGCCACACACACTCGGTTCATGCAGTGGAACACAAGCCCCCGCCGAGCACAGATCAATAACACCGGCTGAGATTATTGCTAAAGTGGGTCTTCTGTCAAGTGTAACAAACACTTTGCAATTATACTTCACACAGACGTATCGACTCGAGAGGTGCTGCCGCGTATCACTTGTTAGCAGAAATCAGAAGCTGATGATCATTAGAAGACATTTTAATTTGCTCTATTAAAACAGCTTATGAGATGGGGCTGTCTAATACTTGATTCTGAAGAACACTCAAAGGTGTGCAATTATTTTCAGATATATGCAAAGTTAAAGTAGTTCCAGGCTGATATTTACAGTGTTAAGCCAGTCACACACTTGACAAAAAAGTGTCACGCCTCGTCTTTAAATTTTAATCATTGTTTTCTATTTGGTAGCTAGGTGGTATGCAAAAAATTGTTTATTGCACAAATAGCTCCAGTTTTGATCACAGTTCAAAAGCCCGCCCTCAAGATGCTCTGATTGGTCAGCTAACATACTGTGCTGTGATTTACGAATCGGCTCCACGTTACCAGCATAAGCGTCATGCCTCTACTAGCTTTGCCTTTGCTGTGTAAAAACTGTCAGTCACAGAGTAGCTTTTAGCTGTATCTGTTTGAGCCTGAATCAGACAGAAAATGACACAGAGGACACAGCTGAACCTCATCCCTGCTCTCTAAAATTAACCTGACAAGTGTCTTTCACATATATTTGGAATAAGCATGTGTAAGTAATATGAAACATTCACATATCTTTTGTGAGTTTGTTATTTGAGATGTAGAATGCACACGCTACTGAAGATAGGTGTTTACAAGTTTGAGAGAGAAATAATAATTTGTAGCTAAATTGTTAATGGAGCCAAACAGCATTTCCCATTTTTTACATCCTTGTTTACATCCTTGCTACTACATATTGTTAACAGTTGAAAATGTGCATGTAATAGATAAATTTTAACAAAGAAAAATACGTATAGGTTAGGGTTGTCAAAATTAATAGTTTTTTCGGTGCACCGCGATTCAGACACGGACAATTCGGTATCGGTTCAGTAATAATCATAACTGGTTATTGTGTACTGACGTCATTTATCTCATATGCGCTGTCGCTGTAGCTTACTTTGGCGAGGGAGGCAAGCCGCGAGCGCGAGTATTTACAACGCTCTACTTAAAAACTCAGAAACACGCACAATTTTACTGCGTGTGTGTTTGCTGGACAGACTTTCACTGACACTTACAGCAGAAGCCCCTATTTCACTGAGATTGAGAGAATGAAAGTAAACTCTCTCTCTCTCCCTGTGGCACAGTGTCACTCATCTGTGAAGAGCGCAGCGCGCAAGAGCCAATCGCAGCCCTTTCTGTTGAACCAATCATAGGGGTGTAAGAAAACTTGGTGGACAAGGATCAGAAAGCAAGCGGGATATTCATATTTGTTTATATTATTTGCTATAAATGCTCGTGTTGTTTAAAGGTACAGTTTATATATCTTACAGTTTGTCTTAAAGGACAAAATTGTATTACAAATAGTATACATAGAAATATAAATACATTTATATATTTTAATACAAAAATTGCTGTGCTGTGAAGAAAATATAAAACTGTGTATGGAAGAATCGTCAATGCACCGCGATGCACCGAGATATCGAATTGAACCGAATCAATGGCATGATAATTGTAACCGAACCGAACCGTGAAACCAGTGTAGGTTCACAACTCTATTATATGTTGTGGCTCACATTCCACGGCTTGCTATGCTGATGATCTCCAACTATACTTTCCTATCAAACTAGGAAAATATTTATCATTAGAACACCTTTTTTTATGCCTAACCGACATTAAGACCTGGATGACCAATAACTCTCTGCAACTAAATGAAAATAAAACAAAAGTGTTATTATTAGGTCCTGCTGCTACCAATGATTCAATTAAAACTCAACTAGAATTCCTAAATGACAATCTGCACAATCATGCCAAGAACCTCTGAGTTATCTTTGATTCACTCTTGCAGTTTGACAAACATGTAAATGCAGTTGTGAAGAGCAGCTTTTTCCAGCTTAGATTGGTGGCAAAAGTTAAACCATTTCTTTCTAAAAAAAGATTTAGAAATTGTAACACATGCTTTAATCTCCTCTAGGTTAGACTACTGCAACTCTTTGTACATTGGTCTACCTCAGTCAACAGTCTCACGGTTACAGTTGGTCCAGAATGCAGCCGCCAGATTAATAACAGGAACTAAGAAAAGAGATCAAATCCCCCCTGTCCTTGCCTCATTGCACTGGCTTCCTATCAAATTTAGAGTTGATTTTAAAATCCTTCTTTTCACTTTTAAAGCATTGAACTATTCTGCCCCGGCCTATGTCAGTTCTTTGAGGAGTTTTAAGCCAAATTCAGCACTGAACTGGGAGAGATTCTGGAAGTTCTCCTTTATCAAATGCTAGTTATATCTTTTTTAGAATTCTCTGGAACATAATTAAAATTAAATAGTAAGCGCTTCTCTCTTTGTGTCATGTCTTTTGGAAGCCTAAATACAGAAACAGAAGAAGCTCTGTTGAAATAGCAGCGTTTGGATGCCATTTTAGCTTTCTCTGCTATAACAGGGTATATGCACATGGTGTATGCTCGTAACCTGAAGGGTTTATGATGAGTCTCCAAACTTCGTTTGCTGTAGGCTTTGCTAAGCTAACTCTGTAAAAGCCAATGTCTCCTTTTGCATTGAACTTTGAGCGTATTACATTCAGAGATGTGCTTTATGTTCACACAGCTACATTACACATCAACTAAAGTTTAAAAGATGATATCGTAGTGGATCACCCCTTTAAGGAGACCAACATGTGCTTCGCCAAGGAGCTGATGGGGATTATCCAACTTTCAAATATGCTAGAGTTAGCTAATATGTTACTTTGCGCTATATCTAATGATGTATTTCCTGAGCTATTAGATATACCAGTGTCATTTACATGCATACACACAATCTCTCTCGCACACACTTTCTCCTTTACTGGCTGTGACTGATTCAAAGCAGGGACTAGAAAATCTAAACATGCCATAACTGACAAAAATGTGGTCCAATATTGTGCTGCAAAGAGCAAAACTAGTTTTAACTTGGCTATAACTTGCAAATGACCATGCAATAAGTGGAATAATCAATGGCTTGTTATGTGTTAAAGGATTTTAAATACACTTTTTTTTTCATTTTGTGAGGGGTTCTTTGCATCTACGTTGTGCATTTTTAATACCTTAGCACATGGAAAGCCATTGATTATCTCTTGCTTATACTATGGGGCTGTTAAATGTTTTATTATGATTGCCTATTATTTTGCACAGCAAAAATATTTCCAAGCAAGTCTTGACTGTGTTAGAACATGGTCACAATGAACCCAGTTTTAGGTCTGAAAACGTGGTGTACTGCGTTTTTTGGTTGACTTAAACCCACACATAGGAGTGGTTTGAGGAGAAATCCTTACAAATGTGTGAAAATACATCATCTCAACAATGCTTTTATGTGTGGTAGCCATAAGTAAGAATAATCTACTTCAGTCTGTAAGAAACAAACTCACCACATCACCACCTCGGGTGTGTATTTTCCCCTACAATAATTTAAAGGCCTGTTGTCAATTATTCCTTACATAATACAATGGCCTGGTTCATGGGGAGATGCAAATAAACAAAGACTCTCAAACGACTTGACATCAGGGTCAATGCATGCCTTAGAGTAAAACGTTAGCCTACCTTGTCTTTCTGCAAACAGTATTTCTCCTGTTTGTGACAGAATTAAATATAGGCTTCGCTCCAGGTGGTTTACATGTCGCTGCAGATTTCTGGACATCCAAATAAGCCATTGTGGCCCTGCCAGGGGAGGTAAACAGAACCCTGTGTAAAAACTGTCACAAGTATCCCCTGAAATATTGACAGAAACGCATACAACATACTCATTACCTGTGTGTGTTAGGACAACACACCTTTAGCGTGGGGAGTCAGAAGACAGAAAATCCCACAATAGGCTTTCTGAACGCTAGAATCAAATCTTCATTTCCAGGTTTTCATGCTGGGTGCCTATGGATTCCATCATTTTGGCAGCTCGGCTGTACTCACGGTGATTGCAATAGTCCACATATATTCCCCTCATGCCTGTACTATTTAGAAATTCCATTTGATTGACAGCCAATAGTTTCTTGTGAGTCTGCATGCTAGCAGGGGATGAGGAGGCAGCTGTCATGCTGCTCAGTGGCCAATCTGTCAAGACTGCCGTTTCAGTCTCTGCAAAACTTCTTTCTCCTGTAAGTACAAGGACTACCATTCATTTATTTGAATTCCAGTGTATCCCAGTGGTCCAATTCAGCATAGAAGAACATTTGCAAACCTTGACTTCATCGTGCAACTTGTTCTTTGATCAAATTAACCAAACATTCAAATATGTGAGGCTATTATTATTATTATTATTATTATTATTATTATTATTATTATTATTATTATTAGTATTAGTATTAGTATTATTTTTATTTATTTTTATTATTATTATTTATTCATTTATTTGTTTTCCTTTGGCTTAGTCTCTGATTTATCAGAGGTCACCACAGCAGAATGAACTGCCAACTATTCCAGCATATGTTATACACACACTCATACACTGTGGCCAGTTTAGTTCATCCAAGTCACCTATAGCACATGTCTTTGGACTGTAGGGGAAACTGGAGCACCTGGAGGAAACCCACACCGACACGGGAGAACATGCAAACTCCACAGAGAAGCACCAACTGACCCAGTGAGAACTCGAACCAGTGACCCTCTTGCTGTAAGGTGGCAGTGCTAACCACTGAGCTACCTTGCCGCCGTATTATTATTATTATTATTATTATTATTATTATTATTATTCATTCATTCATTCATTTTCTTTCGGCTTAGTCCCTTTATTAATCCGGGGTCACCACAGCGGAATGAACCGACAACTTATCCAGCACATGTTTTACGCAGCTGATGCCCTTCCAGCTGCAACCTCTGGGAAACATCCATACACACTCATTCACACACATACACTAAGGACAATTTAGCCTACCCAATTCACCTGTACCACGTCTTTGGATTGTGGGTGAAACTGGAGCACCCGGAGGAAATCCACGCGAACGCAGGATACAGAATAAGTTTTTAAGGACATTCTGAAGTCTGCAGAAATAATGCTAAAAATACAGTCTCATCAACACAAGAATGAATTCTAAATTAAAATAACTGTTGTATAAATTTATTATATGAGCATAGATATTATCATAAATATAATTTTAACAATCACATGAATGAGACAAGGGCCTACAGGATTTCTTAATTCATCTAATCAGAATAATTTAATTGTATGAATTATTGCCTTCCATCTTTCATTGAGCATCTAATGCATATTACAGCGGGAAAAAAGGCTGACTGAAATTGTTTTAGGTTAATTTAGTGATTAAGGACACATGGTTAAATATTTTTAAATTCTTCAGTAATGCAAGTCTGTTAAGACAGTGCAGGTTGCAGTTCATTTTAAACACTTTATATAACTTATTTTTATGTTTACTACATTAAAGTGAAATATTAAGGTAAGGTATAAATATAAGGTATTTATATTATATAAAAACTAATTCTGGGCATTACGTTGGCACAGTGATTAGCACAATCGACTCACAGCAAGAAGGTCACTGGTTCAAGCCTCGGCTGGGTCGGTTGGCTTTCCTGTGTGGAGTCTGCATGTTCTCCCTGTGTACACGTGGGTTTACTCCAGGAGCTCCGGTTTTCCCCACAAGTCCAATGACATGCGCTATAGGTGAATTGGGTAAGCTAAATTGTCTGTAGTGTATGTGTGTGAATGAGTGTGTATGGAGATTTCCCACTGATGGGTTGTAACTGGAAGGGCATCTGCTGCGAAAAACATATGCTGGATAAGTTGGCGGTTCATTCCGCTGTGGTGACCCCAGATTGATAAAGGGACTAAGCTGAAAAGAAAAGGAATGAATGAATGAAAAACAAATTCCCATCAAACTTTTTCTAAATATTTCAATTTTTTTTAGATAGATGATAGATGACTCTAAACATTGTTAAAAAAAAAAAGGTTGTTTTAAGTTTATTCCATACAACATCCCAAAAGGGGAGCTAGACTCTACTCACATCCACAGGTTGCTGACTTATACATCACATCCTCTAACTACTTTTGACTTAAGTGGAGTTGGGGACCTTGACCACAAGTATTGATTTTTCTCCTGATGGACATTTGATCCCTCCCGGTCAGTGTCAGCTTAGAGGTCACGTCTGATAAGACAGCGATGTGTAGACGGATTGTCTTGACATCTGGACGAAGCATGAAGCAGAACCAAGCTGTAAAAGAGCGCAAGAGAAGTTTACGTGGATGAGAAACACCTGACATTACTGATAAATAAATGATATGTTTTTTATTAGAACTGTCATTTTAGTTGGTGTTTTCTGTGCTTCTGTTCTGCTAAAGAGCCAGTTTTTGGACAGGGTTCATTTCTATTTATTTATTTTAAATAATTTTTTTTTTTTGCTGATTTGAATAAGAGCCAGGGTAATGACTCATGCGTGGAAGAGAATAAACTTTAATTTGATTTGAAAATTTGAGTGTTTATGATTTTTTATGTATTAGTCCACCAACCAAAACAGTTAAGCGAAAAAAAAAAAAACTAACAAAAAACAAAACACACATATATGTTATAGCAGACCCAAATTCTCGAGTTCAAACTGAAAATCGTTCACTGATGTATCATATTATACAAACACAATTGGTGATCAAAATTGGACCGTTTATAAACTCTTTATTTATTTATTTTAAGAAATAATCTATTGTTGTAAGGTGGCATGATGGCTCAGTGGTTAGCTTCACAGCAAGAAGGTTGCTGGTTTGAGTCCCGGCTGAGCCAGGTGGCTTTTTTTGTGTGGAGTATGCATGTTCTACCTGTGTTCATGTAGGTTTCCTCTGGTTGCTCCGGATTCCCCCAAAGTTCAAACAAATGCACTATAAGTGAATTGAATAAACAAAATTTGCTGTGGTGTATGAGTGTGTGTGATTATGAGTTAGGACTGCAACAACAAATCAATTAAATCCATTAAAATCTATTAAAATCGATTACTAAAAGTGTTGGCAATGAATTTCACAATCGATTCATCGTGCTGTGCGATGCGGAGATGTTTGATTATTAAAAAAAACTTAAACTGCCTCATAGACAGGACAGAGCAAAAAAGCGAGCAAAGGTAACGTCAGAGTAAAGATACATGGTGACGGCAGAGAAATCTGTGCAACCCTAGTCATCCAAGGTGTGGGAGCATTTCACTCTAAATAAACAAAAAAAGTGTCAAATATGGAAAAGTGATGACGAGAGCACCATGGCAATGATCTAGCACCTGAAACACAAACATGTTGGGGTCTTTGATGAGGAGGAAGGGAGCAACAGCAGGGTAAATCACTACAGAATCTTACTTTGGTTTTGTTTTGAAGTGAGGGATGTATACATTTAAAGGTTGTAAAACACACAAGAAAGTCTATAGAAGTCTAACAATTCATTCAAATATAATTTGCAGATGTGTATTATTCATATCAGATACATGAAGTGAAAGTAACAATAAAGTTCACTTTATTCTCCTCCCAGCTGGCTAGCCACTTGCTTGTATGCATTTTGGGAGTAACTGATGAATTTACGTGCTGAATCCTGTGTGTTTTGCTTTCATGAATGAGGCATCCGCAAGTAAACATGGCAATGCCCATCTCACGTTATAGATCATGATCAAGATCATTTATTTGTCTTTTAAACAACAAAATCATATATATTTTGTATAAAAACGCAAAAGCATAATAAAAGGGATACATCTGTCATACAGCGCTATTGTGGCTACGGGGTGTCACGTGACAAACATGACGCAACAGAAACATTAAGGGAGAGCGTTTTAAAATAATGATTGCCTAATAAAACTCACTTCCGGGGCCAGATAGAATCTTTTAAACTAACCAGTGAAAGGGTTAATAACAGTAAAAGCTTATACTTATAAAAGTAAAAGCTTATAAAAGTAAAGCAGCGGTGATATAGTTACTTTGTATTGCAAAACTAAAGACATGTTTTTTTTAGATCATTCATTTTTCAATCCATTGTCATGTATAGCTACACTGCAAAAAAAAGCTTTTTTTCATAATTTCATCTCATTTCCGGTCCAAATATCTAAAAAATCTTAAATCAAGATAAGACTAGAAAAATGGCATGAGAAAAATTAAGTGATGCTTAAAACATCATTTTTCTTACCCCATTGGCATTTTTTTTTCTTTTTTTAAGCAAACAGTCACTTAATTTTGAGGTGTTTTTTTTTCAGAAAACAAAATATAATTTCTTGTGCTATTTCATGTGTTGAGTATGTATCTTGATTTAAGATTTTTTTATTGTTAGATATTTGGATTAAAAGCAGGACAAAATACTAAGCTAGTTTTATTATTATTATTATTATTATTATTTTTATTATTATTATTATTATTATTATTATTATTAAAAAGTCCTGTGAAAGAAAACTAATTGCGATGCAACATTTTTTTTATGAAAGCATAACCCATTTGCTCATGCTCATTGAGTAAGCTCATAAACAAAAAACAGTTAAATAAACGAGGCAAGTGAAAAAAACACAATCTAAATGAAGTAATTTTAGCATGCCACAACCCGTGCCAAAGTCAAATTTATGTGTCACAAAGATATACACAGGAGACCCAAATGCATGTGAATGCAAGAGGATTTATTAAAGAGTCACAACTGGTTTTGATCTCACCAGATATAGTGTGGAGCAAGGGTGCTCACACCGGGAATACAACACGCTAAACAGAGGTAAAAGTTCATCCGAGAAACAGCGCCGAATAGAAGTCTCTCACTGATATCTCACCAGATATCGAGGGAAGGGGGAGGTTAGCGTTATGGAGCATCTCTCAAGGAAATTGACACGCTTACCAGCGGTAACAGTTCATCAGAGTAGCGGATTCGGAATGAAGTCTCTCACTGATATAGTTGTCAAGTGCAGGCAGTTGTAACAACATCAATGAAACGGAGACGTGCATAAGGTCCAAATATAACAGACTTATGGCAAAACACCACCACCAGATAGAGCGAGAGCACCTAACAGGAAGCAGACACAGGAGTGAACAAACAACGGACTCATAACTCTATCTACAAAATACTGAACATATATAGGCACGTGGTAAAGCGCAACAGCTGTGACTGATAGAAAACAGCTGAGAGATATGAGTGGTAATAAGACACGTGACAACCCAGCTGATGAATGTAAACACACACACACACACCACGCTGTGAAGATAAACCCAAACAAACACACCCACTTCCCACACACACACGCACATGCAAGAAGAACAGATAGATCCACAACCGTGACATTATGCATATAAAATATATTTTCCCAATGACAAAATTGTGGCTAGTGAAAATGGCAAGCGGCTAGTAACGGTGGAAAACTACTAGTCACAGTGGCTGGTAATCAAAAAAGTTAATGTCAAGCCCTGATTGTTACTATTATTATTTTGAAAATATATTGTGCCTTTTAAATAATCAAATGGCTGTTAGGTCTGTCTATTATCACTGAAAACTTTTCTGGGATTGTACCTACTGGCTCATTTGGAAGCCAGTCTGTCGCAACTGTTCATCAAATATATAGTCTTGGCAGCTCTTATCAGTAAGAACATGCTAGCTGAGCATTGTTCTTAGCATACGTCTTCTTTGATCATCACAGCTTGAAGGCAGAGGGCAACATAAATAGAAGAACAAAGAAAATCTTCAATATAACCAAGAAATGTGTCCAGACTCTAGATTTATTCTTTCATTGCAATTTTTTTAAAATCTTTTTCCCATTGCTTAGGTCTTAATCTTCCACTATTGACTATATTATAGAGTATTATATAATATAGTGTATAATAAAGATATATAAATCATGAAATACCAAAACAAAGCAAAAAATGATTACAATTGTATAAAATAAACCTGCATTTACTACAGACTATACAAAAGAGCTAGTGGGTGCCCTAATTCTAATTGGTTGATGAAGGTTTTAACTAAGCTCTGCAATTATTTTCAGAGAAACAGAGCTACAATAATCACAGGCGGCTTTTGACTATATTACATTGAAATAACTTATGGTAACTGATTTGGCAAAGGTCCTTAACAGCAAAACAACAAGACAATAATAAAGCAATTAAAAAAAATCTATTGAGACAATGAATATCATAAAAATGGCAAACTATTTTTTTAACATGCCAGCACCGCCCTGCCACATCATCCCTTTTTTTTTTTCAAGAAACACTGATGCTTGCTGTCAAAGGCTACATTATTTAAGGGCATTTATTACAACATCAATAGGATCAAACTTGTTTCCTTTTTAAACGTAAGATATTTTCTATGAAATCTAAATGTATATTTTCCTGCAAGGGTTGCTTATTAAACACTCCTTTGCCTGAACTTGTCACGAGTGAGATGGAGAAAATGAAAGTATATCAGCACCAAGAGTAATCTTTAAAATTATGACACATTAAAACATTTGCAAATATATGACAGAGGTTTGTAATACAACAATTACAGTGAAGCATTAATTAAATCCTTATTTTCCACAGAGCAGAACATCATCCACCTGCACAGTTGAGTAGTGGACGGGCACAAACAAAAAAATATAAGTTGTATATTTTTCTTGGAAAAAATATATTTTTGAAACGAATTTCATTTGATATAATTTGTATCTTGATTTTTAATATATTTTTGTTGGTCCGTTATCTAGATAAACAAGAATAACAAATAACATTTAAGGTGAAGTGCTTCAAAACAAGTCCAGCTCAGGGGCTGATTAGACTGTGGGGGGAGCAACATTTGTCTCATTAGTTTTAGACCTTTTGGCAAATGTCTCAATTAAGTTTAGCTGTTTTAAAGAGCGTTTACTCATTTTGAACCTTGTTTTAAACAATAGCTATTTGAATTGTAATTTTTAGTGTGCGGAAAATCGCCAGCAAAACTAAAGCCAATGGGTTTCTTTACCCATCTCCCACCATGCAAGTACATACACACTTTAAAACACACACACGCACACCTTTATTTATTCTCGTTCTTTCTTGCTTTTCAATTGATCATAGTGTATACTGTTTAGCAATCAATTAAAATGATGAAAAAAAATAATAAATAAATAAATAAATAAATAAATAAATAAATAAATAAATAAATAAATTAATTAATTAATTTAAAAAAAAAAAAGCATCATTAATTCACGCCCTTTCATGGTAGGTACACACAGTGCATATAGCCGTATGGCTGCAGACGTCAATGTATAGCTTTATACACTACACACAGCATGAAACAGATATGATTGATTATAAAAGAGATTTACCATTCGTAAATAAAATTCTAAGAAAATAAAGATACATTTGAAGGATATCAAATACAGAGTTCTGAAAACCAGAAATGCATTTCTGTTTATGGCACCAAATGAATCAGTTGACCATTTATTCATGACTTTTCCATCAGTGGGAAGCCATAACATCATATAGAGTGAATCAAGCATGAGCCTTATCAAAAGGTTATCTTGAACACTGGGATGACACTGAGCTCATATGTTACATATGCATTTCAAAACAAAACAACAAGCATCAAGACAGCTGCACAATTGTAGATAAAATGAGAATCACAATTATTTTCATCAAAATAGACAACATGATTCTGAACAGGCAACTTAAAATACAACTTTGAAAAATTTGCAATCTAAAAAGCTGAATGATATTTTCAATTTAAAGTTAACACTTTTCAATAACATTGTATTTGTAGGTGTTAGTTATGTATTTACTAACATGAAAAACAATACATTATTTTTATTACAGTATTTTTCATCTTTGTCATTAGTAAATGTGTATCTGTAATTAATACATGCTGTACAAGTATATTCCGTTATTAGTTCATGTTAGTAATTACATGAATTATTATTTACTTTGAATGAATCAAGAACTTATTAAAATGCATAACTGGATGAATCAGCATTTTAACTGAATAATTGAATGAATAATTAAAAAATCATTTAACCATTATTCATTGACAAATACATAAATAGTTACTCGTTGCCACATATTGGAAATCTAACATTATATATAACATTATATTATATTAAATGGTGATTTATAACTGTCATAGACATAAGTGTTTATATAAATACTATAAACTGCAACAACCAGTATGTTTTTATGTATAATTTGAATGTTTACAGTGTAATACTTTGTTCATAATAATACTGGTTGAAAAGATTAAAAGCTGAAGCGACAGTATTTTGCATGCTCTAAAATTGCAGTCACACTAGAAAAAGGGGCAGGATGAAACACTGATCATGCAACCCTGATAAAACAAGCGATTGCTCTGTATTTAAAATTTCTTTACAGAGAGATGCACGTTTTGTTTTCTTCTATTGGTCTCAGGTAATCGTGTGATCCACACTCAAAGGTTACTGTCCACCAACTCTGGAATATTGTTGCATAAACTTGCATTTCCGGTCTCGCACTGCACATTTGCTTATGAATGGAAGTCATAAAAAAGTGAAGTGTAACCGCTGCTTAACAACTTTACAGAAGTTTACCTAGTTCACTTTTATTTTTCTGATCTTTGAAAAGGTTTATTCACGACTACTGACATGCTGCCACTGTTTTTGTTTCTAAGACCCAGGTTGTGTTATAATGTAAAAATAAATGAAAGACACAGTGTTTGGAAACAGATAATCCCAGTCTGAAGATGCAAATTGCACCAAATTAAAAGTTGGCATTTGTGACATAGCATGAATGCAGCATTACATATCCATTTAGTCATTTAGCAGATGCTTTTATTCGAAATGACTTACAATTGAGTAGGCATTCAGCAATTCAACAAGAAGAGGCAATATAAACAAGATGTGCTAGTTATACAAAGGAACTGTTAGTGCTCTGAAAAAGTTCTAGAGCTAGGAGGGTTTTCGTATAGAAAGAATAGTGTTTCTACAGGTGGTGTCAAACCCACTTATTTGTGTGAGGCTCTCTCAGAATTACATAATATTTTGAGGTTGTCATGTGGTGTGGTGGTGGAAAAAGAAGAAGGGGGTCCTAGTTTTGTTCACAAAGCTCCAGGTGATCGTGGAAGTGATGGGTTTTTACTTGTCGTTT
Source organism: Danio tinwini (assembly GCA_903798205.1). Classification (NCBI taxonomy): domain Eukaryota; kingdom Metazoa; phylum Chordata; class Actinopteri; order Cypriniformes; family Danionidae; genus Danio; species Danio tinwini. The sequence goes on along the minus strand of CAIGQZ010032461.1, from coordinate 12,035,051 downwards.
GAATTTTACTAGTAAATCAGCAGTCCATGTGGGAATGGGAAGATCATCACCGGCGATGAACATTGGATATAAAGGTTTTGGAAAGTGACTTATAGCCTATAGGTATGAATGCAGCCATTTCATTAAAAAAAATATTTTTATAATGTTGTGATATGATTGCAAATGCAAGTAATAGTTTAGCCCTACAGTATATGGAAATCCCAATGATTTATTCAGAATTAAGTTTGTATGGATGTTTTTATCACAATATTGACAACTAATTGTGGACCTCTATCAGGAAGACATAGTCGAATATAAACTTTTGACCTTAAAAAGCGCTAGAGGTATCACTTCTTTTGTGTGTTTTTATCAAATCCCAGAGACATTCATAGTTGACGTATGCCGTTCAGAATCTGTGGCAATGAAACAAGCCTCCCAAATTCGAAAGCCCTGGGCAAGCGACAGTCCAGTAAACACGAGATGCCGCTTGACTGAGCTACAGGCCACAGAAAACAAATCAGAATAGCATGTCTGTGACAGACTTTTGAATACAGTGGATTTTAAATCCTGCGCAGAAATGGCTTCAGATCAACAGAGGAATGTGGATGGGTTTTAGATTTTCTGTTCAAATTACTCATACATCATGGTATGTTTTCCTCTGTGCTTTTTGACAGCCTGAATGCAGTGTCCATTTCACAACCTTATAGGTCACGTCTGTTGTTGTTTGCGTGGCGTGTTGAATTCAAATGCATTTCTGAAAACAGCGAGGAGAAAAAGTGGAGGTTGAGTTGTTTTTTTATGAAATGGCAAAATCCCATTCTGAAATGAAAGAAAGAATGAATGAATGAATGAATGAATGAATGAATAATAAAAATAAAATAAATAAATTAATAAATTCATTTAAACAAACAAATAAACAAATGCACCTCTACAAAAGTTTTGGTTATATTGTTTCCAATAAATATAAATCATTTTCAGCATTTTATTAAAAAAGAATGTGTGCTGTATATTAGAATACTTTTAAAAAGGATTGTGTGACCTTGGAAGACTGAAGTTATGATACTGAAAATGTAAAAAATAAGGATTGGCCGATATAGATTACCAATTCTGATGCTTCAAGCTTTCTATAGCTTTAACATTGCATAAAGCACATTTTCCCTCTAAGTATGATACTTAAGTGGAGAGCTCTCCTTTCCTTATAACTTTTGGATTGGACACATCATGGCCAGAAGCAGCTTTACAGAAAATTATAGATAAAACAGATTAAAAAAATCATAAGAAAAATGACTAACTGCAATTTGGAAATCATTTGCAAATGATGGAAGAATAATTCAACGTACCTCAATGAAGAAAACGTTTAGAGTGCATATTTGATGTCAAACTGCATCTTCGTCTGCTTGTAAGCCGATAAACGAGCACTTGAGATCGGTTTATGAAATTGGCCAGATTAGCGAGTACCAATTTAGTCATAAAATGTGATTATGGGCTGATACTGATCTCCGGCCGATCGATCAGAGCATCCCTAGTGATATTTTAAAAACAGATAGCAATGAATACAGGCCTTTCTACTATTAATAAACATTTTTGTTTTTTTAAATTATTAGTTTGAGTTTTATTTTGTTTTTGCATTTTTTGTTTTCATTTTAAAATGTTCTTAATTTGGTGGTGTTGTAGGGCGCTATGATTACATGTTGTTATAGATTTAAAAAAAGTAAAACTTTCCTTTATTATTATTTTATCTCTGGGCTCTATTTTAATGGTTCAGATTCATTTTGAAAATTGCACATTCTTCACACCACGTTGCACTAATTTATCTTGAATTGTACATACCCACTGTACATATACATTTGTAATTATGTTCATATCTATCTGCATACCCTGATTATTAATAGCAACCTGTACATATATTCATCTATTGTAAATTTCTGTTCATAGTTAATACAACCTGTGTATAATGTTCATAGTACATCCATCTGTAAATATCACCTGTAGTTTTTCTATAATTGCACTTTATAAGTTATCTATATCCTGCACTTGCTGCAATTGCACTCCTGGTTGGGCCTAAACAGCATTTTGTTGCCTTGTACATGTGTAATGACAATAAAGTTGAATCTAATCTAATAATTTTAGTAATCAAAAAGCATATCAAATCAAATGCAAAATTTATTTTATCTAAAAATGAATATTTTAGAAACTAATAAATAAATGTAACTTTTTCAAATTACATTGATTCTCTATTAAAATTAAAACACTGAAAAAACAACTTTGCATTTTAAGTCAAGTTTTGTTAATTTAATAATTTATTATACTTTGATCATTATATTTGAATGTTCAAAAATATTAATATAGTTCTTCAAGGTTTTTTTTTACGCTGACAAGAAAACCCTGTCTGCTCTTTTCAGAAATGGTTAGGATGAAAAGAGATAAGAAGAGAAGTCGAACATATTTTGCAGATTAATCACGTGTACCAATGCAGGAATTGTTGAGCAATGTCAAATTTAAACACATTTATAGTATTAAAGGCAGGCACTTTACACAAATGCACAAATACTAAAGTAAAGAATACTTGAATTCAATTCAGTATCAAACTAGTCCTTGTTTATTCACTCGCTTTCCTTCACAGAACACAGAGTTTGAAGCACATTTTCTTTCTAACAAGTTTGTGTTCCATAGAAATAAAGTCATCGATGTTTGGAGAATGAGTAAATAATAAGAAAGCCTTGATTTAGGTTAAATGGTTTCTTAAGAGTTCTGAGAGATTTGTTCAATGAACAAAATGGTGGTTGGCCAGTCTCTAAACAGTCTGACTTGCTTTGTGACCCCTATTTCAATACTGCTTTGTGTTTGTTAAAAGCACTGAATCGTGAAATGCTTTTGAGGGCATTAAGTAGTATGAAAACACACAAGTGTGTAAAAACTGCTTTTTGAACTTTTATTAACACCTTTGCCTTTGATGAAAATTGCTTTGGCAAATATGTCTGTGGTCATTGTTGAAATTATCGAGGGAGAAAAAGCATGTTTAACACTTTAGTCTGTAGCCTTGTGACCAAGTCAAACACTTTGTTATTAGCAGAATATTGCCTGGTTGACACTTCAAGTTATAAGGCTCCAACTAGTGGAATGCAATTTGCAAAAAAAAACCCCAAAAAAAACACCTCCCTCAGAGTCAATTTTTCATAGTTCAACAAAATGTGTCTCATTTGTGAATCTCAGTCGGCTTCTGCTAATGGCAGACAGATGTGAGGAGAATAATTTTCATCAAGTATAGATGAACAGCCTGAGTTCTAATTAAGATGTCTATCTATGTAAACTTACATTAAAAATATAAAAAAATAAATAAACTAGCCTCATCTGAAATGTTTAATCAGCTGTACAGTATAAAAACAAGACTATGAGGGATGTTTTAAAAACTGCAGATGACACAAAGAAAATCTGAGATTTTTATTTATTTATTTTTTTATTTTACCAGATGGTACTGTGATTCAGTCAAACAAAAATGACCATCAGTCTTAATAAAGTTTATTTCCAACTTTTAGGTCACATGTGTCTTTCAAAAAAAGTTTTGTGTGGGAAAATAATAATAATGAAAAAATAGAGTTCTGGCCCTGGTCCATGAAACTTGGCAGCTCACCTCAATGTCAAATTCAGCCAAAATTTAATCATGAACAAGGACACTTGAAAAGCAGTGGGTTGTAGGGGATTTATACAGTATAACTGTTTTTAATGTCACAGTACCCAATCAAAAATCTGGTCTTCAAAAGTTTTTAATATGCATTTTTTTATTACTAAACCTCAAACAAATTTCAATGTTTTTTTTTTCTGTGCTATCAGAATGCCATCTCACAAGTGACCAATTTGAAATGTTCTAACACAGGAAGGATACCAGAACCTAGATGAATAATCCATTGTGGACTTTTTTTTCCTATAGGATTATATTATACAGCGGGGTTTCTCATTAACTTCTTTGGCAATTTATTTATTATTTATTATAGTTTAATGTTTTGGTCTAAAACATAAATTAAGCACACTTATATAAGAATATTTTTAAGTTATGTATATATTTTTTTACTAATGTTTCTAATAAGCAACTAGATAAGAATGTTTGAGGTGTGAGTCTGCAGTTTGTTGTGGAACATTGCGTTCACGTTTTGCTATGTTGAGTTTACCACAGACCTTATATTATAAAACTAGTGTCTGCTATTGTAAAAGCCTATAGGAAAATGAGATTTTTCTTCCAGTTTCTTTTGCCATTGCTGCACCATTATAGTCAGGAACTGTATGTGCTTCACGCTGTCAAAATATTCAACTCAAAAATATTGTTAGCTACAATCAACACAAAAACTTTAATTAAAAGTTAACAGTTTTCCCATTTTTTTAAGCTTTTGAATTGCATTATGGGATCTTAATATCTGCTCTAATAAATTTTAATTGAAAGATTGAACAAGGTTAATTTTATACAAAAAAACTATTAGATTGATATAATATTGATGGGGTTTGGACAAGGGAGTGCAGATCCAAACGTGGGGTTTATTATGCAGAGAATGGTCAGGCAAGCAGCAGTCAGCACAGGAGCAAACAGATGTATATGGACAATCCAGAGTTGTGGATCGATAAACAGGCAGATAGTCAAAAGGCAGGCAGTAGGCAACAAAAACAAACTAAACAAGACGAGGTTCTAAAACACGGTGGGACAAGACATGTAAAAATGCATCGGAATGTTGACTATACAGTTCAACAAGACTCAGCCATGAAGTGTGTGTGTGTGTGTGTGTGTGTGTGTGTGCACGCTGTATTTAACGTTCATGCAATCACTTCGTAACGATCCTTTTGCTGTGTGTATGCAATCAGTCATGATCCGGAACTGGTTGTGAGTGTGTGTGGTGCACGACTGGATCTGTTAATTCATAATGGTGGATTTGTAGTCTGTTAGTGATCTGCAACCACTAGATGGCTGATAATCATAACAATATAGTAGTGATTGACGATATGGACTTAAAGTTCTATCAAAATATTTTCTGGTATTTATTGTGATTTAATGATATTGTTGAAGATAATTCATGTGCATCTCCGATAGACAAAAAAAAGTTCTGTATCTTTAGAGAAAAGTCATTTTATTTCATTTTTATTTTTTACATTGGTCTTCAACCCTTCTCCCCTATGCCCACTAACATGCAAGCTCAACCACATTTAAGCACACTGAAACACTTGGTCAGGAATCCTGTATAATACACAATCTGATGTGCTGAAGCAGGTTAGAAATAAACCTCGAGCATACATTAAAATATTATTTGTTTCATCATACTGGACACGAGAGAGTGCCCTAGAACATTATCTCCACATATACATCACAGAAGAAAAGACATCAGCTATGGTCAGCAAGGATAGCAAAGATTATAAAGATGATAGAAATGGATAAAAGGGTAAAACATGAAGACAATAAACAAACCCATGTGTGCTTGTTTTTCAAACAATCCTGGGTATTTTATTGACTTTATTCTTTAATGCGGAAGCGTGCTCGTTTTTACAATTGTTTTAGAACGTTCAATTTAGTTTCCTGTGGAAAAAATTACTAGGAATAATAAATGGCAGAAAACACTCAAACTACTTGACCTACAAAATAGTGTGTTCATGACTATACATTCATTCATTCATTCATTCATTTATTTTCTTTTTGACTTAGTTCCTTTATTAATCAGGGCTTGCCACAGCGGAATGAACAGCCAACTTATCCAGCATATGTTTTTATGCCCTTCCAGCCACAACCCAACACTGAGAAACACTCATACACTCTTGCATTCACACACATACGCTACAGACAATTTAGTTTATTCAATTCACCTATATGTCTTTGGACTGTGGGGGAAATCCGGAGCACCCAGAGGAAACCCACGTGAACACAAGGAGAACATGCAATCTCCACACAGAAATGCCAACTGACCCAGCTGGGGCTCGAACCAGTGGCCTTCTTGCTGTGTGGTGATAGTGCTACCCACTGCGCCACCATGACGCCCACTGACTATACATAAAAAGTATAATAATTTGATGAGAAAATATCAGTTTGCAACATCATGCAGCATAACAAGCTGTTTTTAACGTCTAAAAATCAGTGGAAGTGAATGAAAACCAGAAGTGTCGGGCCAAATGATTCCAATGGCGTCACCCACTTGTACGTCAAGTATAAGGTCAATAAGCATACATAATAATAATAATAATAATAATAATAATAATAATAATAATAATAAT
>CAIGQZ010032461.1:11991393-12008829 GCA_903798205.1 Danio tinwini | reverse complement strand
TATTATTATTATTATTATTATTATTATTATTATTATTATATATTTTTTTCCATCCGTCGCGTTTTAGGGTCCCCTTGAGACATTTTCATTGTGCTTCATTCTTTTTGCAAGTGTTGTGAGAAAATGAAGCACGTTTCCATATATTGTTTGCGTGGTAAGAAAATGCAGCGCATTTTCATAAATTGTTTGTATTGTGAGAAATTGTAGCGCATTTTCGAAAATTGTTTGTATTGTGTGAAAATTGTAGCGCATTTTCATAAATTGTTTGTATTGTGAGAAATTGTAGCGCATTTTCGAAAATTGTTTGTGTTGTGAAAAAATGGAGTGTGTTTTTATAAATAGTTTGTGTTGTGAGAAAATAGTTTGCTTTTGAGAAAATGCAGCACATTTTTTTAAAATGTGTTTGTATTGTGAGGATGTGCAAATGGAGGAAGATCTTTTTTTAATTTGCTGGCATTTTTGGTAATTGCATGTTTTCTTAAATTGTAGCATGTTAGGCTCTCTTGGCCATCATATATATATGTGTGTGTGTGTGTGTGTGTGTGTGTGTGTGTGTGTGTGTATATGTATATAATTGTGCCTTTTTTAACTGTGCTTTTTAAATGTGTGCTTTTTAAATTTTTCCTGCTCAAAAGTGATTAGTTTTGTAACTTGTCACTATTAAGTTGACTTTTTATAATTATGCACACAGTTCATTTATTTAATTATTTTATGTAAATTACTTTAGTCAATTTTTATCCCTTTTTACAATGTAGAAAATACATTGATTTTAATACAATACAATTTTATGATTTTAAAAATCCATTTAAATGTTTGTAATATATGAATAAAATAAAAAAATATAACCACTTTAAATCATAAGTGTGACATTAAAGCATTAATATTTATGGCTGTCTAAACATGAAACCACTGCACAGCAATCTCAGGGAACCCTTTGTTGATAAGCTTGTCAATTACTAGTTTGAAAAGATGGTTAGAGTAGGTTGTGGTCCCAAATGCACAATTACAATAAATGACTGAAACTTCAAGCAAAAGCAAAAGTGGAGTTTGTGTGGAGCAGCATTTACTGTGAAATGAACCGCTGCAAAACACCAAACACATAATGAGCAGCTCACATGCAAAAACATGATCTGAAACACATGGAACATGTACATCCTTTGCAAACTGAAAATTGCAATAAACAGTACTTCATTTTCAGTTCAGCCTGATAGTGCAGACCTACTGTTATGTAAGACTCACCAGCTATATTCAAAAGCGAAATAAGAAAGAAGGAAGAAAAGATACTCATCGATCCAACTGCAACAGGGGGGGAAAAAGGGTATAACACACAAAAGCGAGTAGCCTGATTACATTTTGTCCCTTAGGTATGAATGTCTGCTTCATTTGCTCACTGCCACATGGTGAAAAGCACACACATCATGTTTGACGGTAATTAGAAGCCACAAGCTACACACACAATACAGAGGTTTGAAATGACTGCACAATTCCAAAGGGAACAGCAAAAATGACACAATGACTGACTCACCGGCACCGGCATAAACTGCCTCAATGCCAACATCACATGCCTTCACTAGGGGTAACGTCCATGCTAAAAGAAAATTCATGATTAGTATGTTGTTTCATATTTGTTCCTTGACAAGGGTTGTTTCTTGCTGAGACTATTTGCAATTATTTGGCCATGACAAACATTGTGGGTGTTTAAGAACTGCCTTTTTTGATGGATTTATCTTAGAATTCATAGATGTAATTGACTTGGGTGTTACTCAGGGATCTGGCATTGAGGCATCTCACATTCATCAAATTTTATTTTTGTTTTGATAATCATCGCTTCAGGATAGAGACATTCACCTACATACATTGCACCTGTATAGAAAATGTAATAGCAATTATTAGCTCCTTTCACACTGTAACAGTCCTTGCTTTGGGTTCCTGTGTCCTCTGTTTATCGTTGTTTCATAATTTCACTGACACTTCAGTTGCACTTATTAGTTCATTAGTTGCCTTGGGGGTTTATTGTCGCCACCTTGTTTGTTATTTAACTGACCCATTATTCCTTTTGTTTCATTCACTATGACCTCTTGTTTAAGGTTATGTCCATAGGTATTTTTCGAAACAGAGTTTTCCTTGTTTCAGTGTTTTTTTTTATTTTTTTTTAAATCTCAGTCTAAATGAAAATGCCAAAACGCACCTTGATCCATGTTAAAGGCACTTGCTGGGTTAAATTAAGCATTTTCATGAATAAATTGTGTAGGTAAATGCAAACATGAGAACAGAGGTGCAATACCATCCAGTGGTTGAACAATGTGGAATGTTCGACACGTTTGCAGCGAACATGTGAAACTTGCAACCTCTGCATTTGGTGTGTGAACCCAGCCATGTTGGCCAATTAGTTCAATTCAGTTCAGTTCATGTTTATTTCTATAGCACTTTTACAATGTAGATTGGGTCAAAGCAGCTCAACATAGACATTCTAGTAAAATGAAACTGTCAGTCCAGTTTTCAGAGTTGAAGTTCAGTTTAGTTCAGTTCAGTGTGGTTTCATTTTTACTACTGAAAGTTCAAAAACTGAAGAGCAAATCCATCAATGTGCAGCTATACAAGTCCCAAAGCAAACAAGCCAGTGGCGAAAGTGGCGAGGAACAATCTTCACCAATTGACGAAAGTGAAAGAAAAAATAAATAAAATTTTTTGGGAGAAACTAGGCTCAATTGGGCACGACCATTTCTCCTCTGGCCAAACTTTTGTGTGGTGCTGCAGTCTAGGCATCGGAGGCTGGAGAATGCTAGACATCCATCATGGAGAACTGCAGGTGTGAGTAGGTCACCGACGGGTGATCATACTGGCCCACGGGATCAATATGAAGACTCGTCTGTCAGTGTGGGCTTTCAGAAATCTCATGCTCTCCACTCCTCCATGACCGCCACAGCGTCAGCTCAGGATACAGCCTGGTCTAGGATTATGGATACCTTGGCATAATTTCTTCACAGGTCTTGGATTGCATCAATGGCGCTGCATAATCTCTAGAGGCCTCGGGATGAGTATCCCCAGGTGGAAATAGAGAATAAAAAAAATAATTAGTATAGCTGCTGTTCATAGTGTATTTAAACACAAAATGCAAAAGGGAAGTTATATAAATGAAAATACACAAAGAAGCAAGCATATAAAGCATATGAGCAGAAGGTTGGTTAGATAAACAGGAGCTAGATTATTTTAAGCTTTATAGGTAAGAAGGAATATTTTATAATTAATACAGAATTTAACAGGCAGCCAGTGTAAGGAGGATAAAATTGGGGTGATAGGGTCATATTTACTAGACCTGGTAAAAAAAAAATAAAAATTGCATGCTGACGTCATGAGGCAAAAACATCATGAGGATGTCCACATGATAAGTTTTGAAAAGTTTCCTGGAGTTTTGAAAAATCTTTACCCTGGCCGGAGATTTCATGTGGACAAACAGGGAACGGTGTAAAAGAAAAGTTTGGTTTTGAAATTACCCGTGTTCGTGTGGACACGGCCTTGGCTTTTGTTGTCAGTTGTTTAAGTTGCTTCTACGGTCTCTGCATGTTCTTTGCTTTTGTTATGTTAGCTTGTGTTTTGTTTGTTGTTCCTCTGTTTTGCGTTAGCTTATATTTTAATAAACTACCAATCAGCTGCAGATGGATCTCCATCTCTTTATTTATTCAATACAACACGTTTAGACGTGACAAAATACTTTTTTGGGGGAAAATGACAGTATTTTTCCATAAAGTGATAGTGTGAACAGGCCCTTTTTAAAAATATTGGTGAATTCGTTCCGGCAAGTTTCTGAATTGAAAAGTTACAAGTAATTCTGCTCTGTGTGAAAGCAGAAGGTAGATTGCCATATAAGCAGTTCATAACATGCTAACATGAGACATGAAACACACTGAACTGATTCAGTTTCAATTTACTCAACGCTCTCTCACAGCAATTCATAACTTTTTTGATTTAGTGGCTAATTCAAATGAATTAATAATATCTCATTGTACAGCTTAGTATGATATGCTTATCCCCCAATGACTGTTGGGTTTAGGGATGGGGTTGGGTGCCACGCCTAATTTTTAAAATCGTACATGTTCTTATGGCTGAACTTACAATGATTAAACTGCCAATAAACTGATAATATGTAAAATAGTTTCATCATAATTTAAAGTTTCCTCGTGAGAGCAGGCTGATTTACTAAAACTTTGTCTATGATAAGCTGCTTTGACACAATCCACATTGTAAAACAGTGCTATGGAACTAAAGATGAACTGAATGGAATTTACCCCGGGCCAATCAGAACATTCTGTCACAGATGACACTTTCATATCCACACTTTTTATAGTAAATTTGAATTCTTTGTTCAGACACATTTACAGTAGTTGCTGCTCCTTAATAAGACATTTCTATGTTCCTCCTTAGTGCAAACTGTGGACAAAATGGTCAGTAAAATTCTTGTGAGAAACCTCTGTGAGATTTCCTGCAAGTGCTGCATTCAAATGTGTGATGTGCATGCATGTGAAGGGAAGTTCGATTTGCCAACCGGTGAGTCTGATTTAGGCACCACACCGGTAGTCTTTTGTTTCAAAGAGTGTCTCACGAGCAGCAGCACATACTCAAACGTACCTCTCGACATGTGAAAAGTGTTCTTCGTTGGAGTTGTTCACAATGCTTTTCCATATATCTACAGAATATGCATGTATTCATCACACAGACCTCTGTATAGCCATATGTGTAAACATATCTGTTATTTTTAGCTGCAGGTAGGGCCTCTGCCTTCGGAGGCTAGCAACAATATATTTTCTCCTATAGTTCAGTATATTGTTTTGTCTCTGAAACAAATGCATGAATGCAAAAGTTTTTGAATAAAAATGCAACAACAACAGCAACAGCCATTTAGAGGTAGTTTCTGGTTAATGATTTTAGACTTTAACAATGTTTGGAATAAATGTGTGAATGGTGCTTTTCTGGAAAAAAATATGGAACATCAGTGCTCGTGTGAACATTTTAATTTACCAATAAATTTATTCTGGCAATTTTAGGAATATTTTATGGTAGTACTGTGTGAAAAGGGGCTATTATCTGTGGGGGCTTTTTGGCAGCCAGTCGAAAATGTTATAGATATACTATTTAATTTAGCTTTAAATCAGATTCTGCTGTTTAAGTTGTTAAGATGGTATTTAAGAGTGTTTTTCAATTATTACTTGTGAGGAGTCATGTCATGTGCGTTTGTGCATTCTTTCTGTAATGTTATGTTTTTGTCACATGGTTATGTTGACAGAGGACCTCCCCTGTGAGCTGCTGGGACTTCTGGTATCATGTACAGACCCTGGACATTAAGCCTCAACCTAGTGATGAGGTGGGGTCATTACATATGAGCTAGTGGAAGCAGTAATGAGTTTAATAGTTGCACACCAACACCAACAGATTAAGAACAGAAAATTAAGTTGTTAATATTATTATTATATCCTTTATTGACTAATGGAGCTTTAAAAGAGGCTGCAATTAATGCACTGAATAGCATTTGGAAACCCTGAAAAAATTATATTAAAAATATGTATTAAGTGTGTGTGCAGTGTGAATAGATGTATACATATGAATGAAAAAAAATCTCTCAGCGAGATTCGAACTCGCTCCGCTGTGAGCACTGTTGTACTTAAAAGGCGCACTGACCACTATGCTATTGCCGCGCTCTGAAACACTTCTGTAATAATACGCAGGGGTTTATGGATGAGGAACTGTACAAAAGTGTATAAAACAGTTCAGTGCCAGGCATACTGTACAGATATTCTACACACTAGGCTATTGCCACATTGTACAGTAAAATACCCATAATAAAATGTTAACCATGGTAAGCGCAGACCTGCAGTTTGTCACGTTTGATTTCAAAAGGTTTGTTAAATACATTAACGATTCTTTTGAAAAACGACAACGCAGATTAAAATTTAAATTTGGATATGAAAAAAAACTGCACTAATAATCCTCTCACGATGAAAAAAAACTTGTATATCTGTGCTTCTACATCCATCAAACTTCTCATCAAGAGCCCATATAGCTCAGTTAAATTCTCTGAAACAGACAAACTCTAGAATTATAACCTGCTTCGAAGCAGGTTATCTTCAGAGTGTAAGTTGCTATGGCTACTTAACATACCCTAGAAGTTACCTCCACTTTTGGAACCAAAAGCTGAGGTTATCCACTTACTTACTCTCAAACTTACCCAGGTATGTCACATAACCTGCTTTCTGGAATACCCCCTCCTGAACCTGTGTGGTAAGCGCTGTACCTGCGTGACAAGACTCTGGACGGCCGGATTGGTAGCCGTCATTATTTTCTCTTGGTGATCGATTCGGGCATTACTGTGCATTAAAAATTCTGTAATCTGCTCAGATGGATCCAATTGCAAGTGAGTTTAATTTGACCAAAAATCATAAAACCAAAAGGTGCAAACTTAAATACAAACAACCCAAACACAGAAGCAAGGTGAGAGTTGAGTAGTTCCAGGAAAACAGGTCTTGGAGTCTAAACAAAAGGCAGATGAAAACCCTAACAAAACACAGAAATAATGAACAAACAACAACAAACGGACAATGAGGCACTAGGTAGTCACTCTAATATAGGTGAGGCTGAATACGCACAGCTAAAGCTGCTGATCAAAACAGCTGAACTGCTTTAGCAACCCCTCACGTGATCAAAACATTAGGCGCGTTCGACTTGAACCATGGCTGCAGCCAGAAATTAACAAAATCAACAAGCAGATCTGTCAGCCGGACACTTCGGTACTCGGTACTAAGTTGCGGCGGCCATGATGACCGATCACTTGACGTCATCATTTATTTAATTTTTTTTTTATTTTAACAAAAAAAATTACAGTACAAATAAAACAGATTACAGTCTCTACAAACTATAGTTCATTTTTAAACAATAAGGGAATTATGAATTAAATTTTGGTAGCCGCTTTAACAAATGCATGAGAGAAATAAGGGAAAATGAGAGGGTATTCTAAATATAAAAAGGAAATAAATATTCAATTCAATTCATCTTTATTTGTATAGCGCTTATACAATGTAGATTGTGTCAAAGCAGCTTCACATGGAAGTTTATAGTGAATTGAAACAGTGTCAGTTCAGTTTTCAGTGTTTAAAGTCAGTTTAGTTTAACTCAGTTCAGTGTGGTTTAATAATCACTACTGAGAGTCCAAACACTGAGGTGCAATTCCATCGATGCGCAGCTCTACAGATCCCGAACCATGCAAGCCAGTGGCGACAGCGGCGAGGAAAAAACTTCACCAATTGGCGAAAGTGAAGAATTTAAAAAACCTCGAGAGAAACCAAGCTCAGTTGGGCACGACCATTTCTCCTATGGCCAAACGTCTAGTGCAGAGCTGCAGTCTAGGCGCAGTAGCTGGACCTCCGTGAAGACACGTCTGTCAACAAATAGGCCTATTAAATACAAAGCAATAAGCACAAATTCTAGGAGTTTAAACATCACTCTTTAGGCTAATACTTCTTGTTTGAATATGCTAAAGAGCGGTTTACATTTATTTTTATTTATAAATATAAAACTGTCCAATATATATTAGTGTAAACCCCAAAAGGTGTTTTGATTAAGTCTTAAACAATGAATAAGATTATTTTGGATAACGAAAGCATTAAAAAAAAGCACTTTGATCCAAAAAGATTGAACAAAAGTACATTCCTAAAACAAGTAAGCTACATTTTAGCCTTTATAAACAAATTATTTAACAAAAGATAATACTGCAGTAAAATATTTGTAATCTTTTAAGCATATATACAAGATGTATACAAAATAGAAATGGCATAAAAAGTGAATTGTTTGTTTTGAAATTTGTAAGACAGAATTTGTCCAATTATAAACCTGAAACACACATGGTTGTTATCATGTTGAGAATATTGGTGTCGTCATCGCAGCTCCTGCAGTTGCTCTTTAGATATTGCACCAGATGAATTAATTGTCTGATCTCGGAGTGCTGTCGCAATACTTTGATGCCACATGTGACAGTCAAGCCAGACAAAATTTCTAACCGGCATGCACTGCTTTAATTTTGATCAGTCTGTGCAAAGCTACATGAAGTCAAACGCACCTACAGACACGCAACAGAAGCGCATGGAGAGATACAAAACATAACCACGTGACAACAACATAACATGACAGAAGTGCATGCACCTACAACCGTGACAAGTAATTTATTTTCTAATTAAATTAAACCGCAATAGTATAGCAAATAATTAGATTTATTTTTTTAAAGTTGTTAATGACAAGTAGACTACACATCTCTAATTTAATTTAACTCCTGACTATACGAGCTAGATTTGTGCACAGTTTGATACATGACTTAAAATTCCTCTAAAATGTAAGATTACTGTATTCCACAAGGAGGAGAATAAAAAAAAATCTGACAAGCAAAAGTCTGCATTTGCTCTCCATTCAACTTTTCTGCTGCCTAAGAGGAACTGTCGAGCTGTTAAAAAGATCTCAATTGTGATTCTTCATTCATAGAGAATAAGTTTTCTCCACTTTCCCAAAGCATTTAAAACCAAAACCAACAAGGAGAACTGACACAGTTATCCGCAGTGGACAGATTACAGCCAGGAGGCTTGTCAGTCACAGCGTTTCATTAACTTCTCGGGCAGCCAGCTTGTTTTTAACAGCATTGTAAGCATTTACAGTCAGACGCCCCTGAGACCACAGAGTCCCCAGTCAAGGCCTTGATGTCTCTTATCTGTCCTTCAAATACACATTTGCTGGAAAGGGCGAGCTGGATTACACTGTATACCCATCACACTGGACATCCACCAGCGGGGCAGCCGCCAATAACACAACCTTAAAATTGAATTCATAATGCCATAAATGTACATCCATAGATAAAGAAACTTAAAGCTATACAATCCTGGCCCTTGAATAGAATATGTGCATGGCAAATACACTGGAAAAATGATGTATTATTTAGTATATTATATTTCATGTTGTCTCTTTTATATTTAAACACAGTTCCAACATTAAATGTTGGGAAAGTAACACATGCACATGTAATGGATGTCCTTCTGCATTGTGTTTGGTGTTAATAAAGAAGAATCCATATGGTGAAGTGCACCGTAAATACACACAAAATAGATAAAAAAAAATGTGAACACAGGCTCATGGGATATATCAAATACATATTTTCAGCCACATCAACTGTTTCACATTTATATTTATTTTCTAATTGTCTTTAGGCTACTGATACGTAGCAGAGGTTCAACAAGGTACTGGAAATATGACCTGATAGCATCACACAGTTGCTGCAGATTACTGCACCACCACCAGCCTGAAACCTTGACACAAGGCAGGATGGATTCATTCTTTCATGTTGTTGATGTCAAATTCTGACCCTACCATTCGAATGTCGCAGTAGAAATCGAGACTCATCAGACCAGGCAACATTTTTCCAATCTTCTATTGTCCGATTTTGGTTAGCCTGTGCAAATTTTAGCCTCAGTATCTTGTTTTTTGCTGACAGGAGTGGCACCCGGTGTGGTCTTCTGCTGCTGTAGCCCATCTGCCTCAAGCTTTTACACATTTAGAGATGCTCTTCTGCATACCTCGGTTGTAACGAGTGGTTATTTGAGTTACTGTTGCCTTTCTATCAGCTCAAACCAGTCTGGCCATTCTCCTCTGACCTCTGGCATCAACAAGGCATTTGTGCCCACATAAGTGCCGCTCACTGGATATATTATTTTTTTCTGGCCATTCTCTGTAAACCCTAGAGATGGTTGTGCATGAAAATCCCAGTAGATCAGCAGTTTCTGAAATACTGGCACCAACAATCATTCCACATTCAAAGTCACTTAAATCACCTTTCTTCCCCATTCTAATGCTTGGTTTGAACTGCAGCAGATCGTCTTGACCATGTCTACATTCCTAAATGCATTGAGTTGCTGCCATGTGATTGGGTGATTAGAAATTTGCGTTAACGAGCAGTTGGACAGGTGTGCCTAATAAAGTGTCATACATTGGCAATTGTGAATATGGCAATCCCAATTTGTTTAGTTTGCACTCAAAGCTTCAGTAATAGACTACAGTGCCCCTCATGAAGAAAGTTTGGAGCTTTGCAAACAAATTATGCCAATCATTTTAGCCAATCTTTTAAATTCATTCTTCTAATCTCCAGGTCTGGTGGGAGCACTTTTAGCTTAGCCTAACATAGATTCTTGAATCGGATAGAACCATTTGCATCTTAGTCAAAAAAAAAGAAAAAAAGATCAGAGTTTGGATAATTTTCCTATTTGAAGCTTGACCCTTTTTATGCTATGCTAAAAGTTCTCCTGCCAGACATGTAGATCGACTGAATGGATTAAAAAAATATACAACTTAAATGTTTAACTCTATGGGAGTTGTAAAATGCCTATTCTTTTTTTAAAGTGTTGCTTTACTAGGCATTTTCTACCCTAAAAAAAGTACAGTGTACTTATTGTGTTCAAATGGTGCTATTAAAGTTGAAATGATTGAGTGGAATGCTATTGAGAGGAAATTATTTCCCCTAATACTTTACAGAAAACATATATTTTCTTAAAGAAATACAGAAATGTTCTCTTAGGACATCCAGACATTCATATGTATTGTTTACTGCAGCCAATGCAAGCGCAAATGACAGAAAATGCCAACCCGTGAGGCCTTGAGCATGTGCACTTAAAGATAGGACCTTTTAATTTACCTTGCCTGTGCTTGATAGTAATATATATACTGTCTGATGAGGTTAGAGACAGATTCACATGGAACTGGATTTCAGCATCCAGGTTTTTGACGAGGTGAAATTTACATCTGAATGACCACTTTTATTTTTTTCTCACTACATGTAATCCTTTATTTAGTTGGTTAAGCATCATTCATTTCATGCAGCATTTAAATGACACTGACATGCCTACTTATACTGTGCTGTTTATTATTTATCAAAGCACATTTATCATAACAATGGCCATGAGACATTGTTATTATGCTCGTTTGAAATATTACTTCAAAGAAATATGTATCGCACATCCAAACAAATATTCATTCCGATACTGACCTTTCTGAATGAGTCTTTATAAATATATATCAGCACCTGCACAAGCTTTCCCAATTTTTGTGTTTCCTCGGATTGTCTCTTATTATGAACGTGGCGTAATTAAACAGAAATACATTCGCCGGAGCAGCTGTTCAAATGACTGTATTCAAAGAAGAGAGCAAAAGACAAGTAGACAAATAAGACAGCCATCTGTTACAGAAGGTTGTCATTTTCTGTGCCATTTACATCCGCCGTTCAGCATTCATTTCAGCAGTCTGTGTTTTGAACATAAGCAATTTGAGAATGTTTGCACGCAGACCATCAAACGAGCTGGAATTCACAGTTGATCACTGTTTATTTACAAAATATTTATGTCTACAATTCAGAAGAAGGAAAAAAACTTTCACAGCAATGCATAAGAAAAATTAATGTTGCAGACCTGACCAAGCCACCTGTGCCTGGTCTGTCTAAAATAAAATGATTATTTTTGATTACTTACTTTTTTATGTTATATTATAACACAGCAGGGAAGTCGCAGGTTTGACTCCCGGCTAGGTCAGTTTGCATTTTTGTGTGGAGTTTGCATGTTCTCCCCATGTTCGCGTGGATTTCTTTTAGGTGCTCTGATTTCCCCCACAGTCCAAAGATGTGCGGTAAGTGAACTAAATAGACTGTAGTGTGTGTGCGTGTGTAAATGCAAGAGTGTATGGGTGTTTACCAGTACTGGGTTGCAGCTGGAAAGGCATCCACTATGTAAAACATATGCCGGAATAGTAGGCGGTTCATTCCGCTGTGGCATTTCCTGATAAATTAGGAATTAAGCCAAAGGAAAGTGAGTAAATAAATGTATGATGCTGTTATCAATATTTTTGTATTAGTAGCCCCATTTACACAGTGATACCAGAATGAAAATTTCCAGAACGACTTTACTGGTAAATAAAAAAAAAACTGCTGCTCACATAGGGAAGGACATTCCGAATTTTTTTCCGGAATAGACCATTCACACATTCATTTCAAAATACCGGTAAATTCTGAAATCATTAACCAGAAATAATGTTTCACTTTATTTAAAGCTTTAGCCTTCATGAAGCTGCTTTTGTCCCAGAGGCAGAATCGCAAACCGCAGCTAAATGTTTAAACATTTGATTACATTACAAATTCTGTGAATGGATAAGTAATGTGAACAACTTCGATGTAAGCATATGGAGGAACACTTTTGCATGCTGAGATGTACATTTGTTTGTGTGCTAACACTTAGCGGAACACTCCTTCCCATGCACAAGCGCCATGCAGCTGAATGTCGGGCTTGCAGCAGGTAAACTTACAGTGGTTTATCATAAGCATTTTATCAATAATTTTTCCACGGTTGGCATTAATAATGAACATAGAAACGTTATCTGACTAACAACTAGCAGTTAAATGTGACTGGGAAAAATATTCAAAGGCTTTTATTTATTTGTTATTTTTTTCTGAATGTTCTGATTGGCTGGAGTAGATATCTCACATCAGCGCGTTCTAAACGTAAACGTGCTCTTACTGGCAATTTTCCTTCTGCATTTACACAGAGCGGCATTCCAGAAAATTACAGATACTGTTAGAAATTCTCTTTCTGGATAATTGCCAGAACGAATTTACCGGTATTTTTTAAAAAGGGCCTGTTCACACATTTTCTGGAGTATGTGTAAGAGGGGCTATTATTTATAGATTTATTATATATTGGCTACACTGTTAACAGTTTTTGTAAATACAGTATTTAACTGTAGTATAAACTCTATTTTACTGTAGGACAGTTATGCGGTATGTTACTGTATTTTAAAGTTAAATTGTAAAAATTACTTTACTGTATATTTTACAGTAAAGATATACATACAATACTGTAAATACATATACAGCAAGATAAATGGATTTGCTGTAATTCACTTACAGTATGTTACTGGCGAACTGCTGTCAGTAAGTTACTGGAGATTCTACAGAATATTGTTAACAATATACAGTGCTCAGTATAATGAGTACACCCCATTTTAAAAAATGAATATTTTTATCAATTTCTTAGTGAATATAGGCAATGTATTTTGGTGCATTTAAACAGATTTATTAAACAGATATATTGATTAAAGAAAATATTTTAGTCACCAAACATTGAAAAATTGAAAGATAATACAATTAAATTCAAGCAAAATATTGCAAAAATAAATTACAACCAACAATTTTTTTTCTTCTCTTGATTTGTCCTCTTTTTCAAATTTGTATTTAATATTTTTTCTATAATATATAAATTTGGGTGTACTAGTGTTTGGACTGTCATCGTAAGTTGTTTTGTTATAAGCTCCAGATTTGGCTTCAGTACTGACTAATCAAATGTATATGCACAAATATAATATTGTATAGCTTACTATTAAAATATGAATTTAAAAGTTAGATTTGTGAGGGGTGTACTTGTATACGCTGAGCACTGTGCTTTACATATATAATTATTATTATTTTTTAAACCTTCGCATTTGGACAAATATATATGGGTCATTGTCAAAAAGGGTATAGCCAAACAAAAACCTGAGACCTTCAGAAATGGGCATGCACATGCAAATTTGTCTAATACATTATGCAAATTTTAAGGAGATATGTGATGTTACAACTGTTAAAAAAAGAAGATAAAAGCTGCATGTTTATGTCAAATTAATTAAGATTGCTAGAAATTGTGTTTTCATAATTGGTGGTTAAAAACTCATCAAATAATGCAACTTTTTTATGGTTGCACTTACATTTTTTATGTGTTTGAAAGTAGACAGCAGTCTTAGCATTTTATTAAAATACATTTTTATCACATTTTAAATAATTTAAATCCGCACAGCATAACCGTAAAGAACAGAAAGTCTTGAATCACCTCAGTGTGAACAGATGGAAGTTCTCACGGCAAACTTCACAGGTAAAAATAATCCAGTCAATCATTCCCACTCATGAGAAAACAGGAGATGAGGAATTTACTTCCATGAAGCAATGATTAATGCTTATCCTGTCACTTTAATTCCAGCAAACAAATCATTCCATGTAGTTCTGTTGATTACACATTTAAAAGAACCAAAGGTTGCAACAGCGTTGACAAAACGCTAACAAAATATCCCTCGGTGAACGTTTGCATTGACTATATTATTAAGGTATATCAAGCGAAGGCTTATTCAGGCTATAAAGATTTCAAATCAATGTAACATTGTCATTGACGAAACTCACAGGGGTCGTAAAACGATGCTGTGCAATGTCACGGAAGAGAAATCAATATTATGGTAATATAGAAGAAAAAAAAAACACATTGTAAAGGTCATCCCGGTGAATGGAGCCATTCTTATGACAGTCAGACTTACTTTGCTGTCAGCAGGCAAATGCCACTAAACCACAGGGTGTGTCATCATCTCCGTTTCTTCAATTCTCCTCCTCACGAAAGCCCACCAAGCGGCTACATTGCTAGCATGTGGCAAAAAAACATCATCGCTGTGACCAAAAAAAACCACATACAGTATGCATTCATTGTTTCTAATGACTAATTTGTAGCTCGGTAGGATCTACACATTGTATTTTTCGTGACATCCCAAAATGCTCAGACCTCCTTCATCATTACTGCTTCAACGGTAATTGCTTCTTCATTAATTAAGTACTTACTCAAGCACAAAAATAGTTATATAATTGACCATCAGGTGGTTCGGTACTAAAAAATACAGTGCACTTCAAAGGGTGGCAGATATGAAAGAAGAAAAAGCTGCCAACACAAAAGAAATGCTCTCAGCCTCAACGAAGGTCTGAAAATCTCACGCTGTGCCTATTTGGGAAAGAAAGTGGGGTGATCCACAAAGAGCCTAAAAACAGCGATGTGAAAACCGACGTCATCACCTCTAATTGAACGTATGACACGCAGGTGCCAACATGCAGACCAACATCAGCTCCGCTCAGACAAACATGTGTGTCCACTAAAGTGGCTTTCTTGCAGTGGAACGATGAGAGCTATTTCTCCTCACACAAGGCATGTAATTACTGACACAGATCATCCAGAGATAATGCCTGCTAGCTAAGATTAGCATATAATCGACAATAATGTCAGTGCTTTCAATGCACGAAGGCGCTGGTACATGATGTCTGCTTTTAGAGGTGGGTGAAGTGTTTTTATATGCATTTATGGACACTATAGTGTAGGGGAAGCAGCTGCATCTGGTCAACCAAGGGTTTATTATTGCTGCAAGTAGTTCTGCTCTGCTTGTTTGTCCTATATGTTAGATACAGTATGTACAGCTCTGAAAATGTTATGAATGAGACCAAGTGTTTTCTTTTTGCATGATTCTACAAATAAATGCCCTTGAGAGATCTGCTATTGCTACAGTATAATGGCATTTAGCAAGACCTGTGAAAGCAACTGATGTTTGTAATGACATTTTTATGAGATTAAATCATACCACATGCTTAGCAGTCGATTCTAATGTTATCACTCGATTGAATGGACATTATCAGTGGTTATCAGATGATAGATATGGGCCAGTAGGGCCTTTTGCATCTACTAGTAGGCTCAGAAGGCTGTTATCATCCATCCATATGGTTAATTAGCTATAGCCCACATATGTTAAGTTAACGAGAATTATTTATATTTATTACATTTCCCATTAATTGTATTTTATTGACATCTACCCCTACCCCAACCCTAAACCCAACCATCACAGTAATGTAAGAACAGATCTGGATCTGGAGTCTTCTCTATTAGTATAGCTGATTAATCATGAGGATGGATGATAACAGCATTCTGAGCCTACTAATGGGCGCAGAAGACCCCTACTGGCCCATATCAGATAACGCCTATTCAATTGAGTGATAACATTCAAATCGGGTGCTCTTAGACAAAAAAGTACACACGCTTTCACTGTTGCAGGTTTGTACTTAAGGGTACATATTAATACTTTAATGGTACATGTTAGTACCTAGAAATTTCAGAAGGTATACTTGCATTGTGTATTATTATAATTATATTAATGCATTATGCAGCATTGTACTGTGTAATATTGTACTGAGATATCAGTATGGACACTGTAGGTAAAATATGTGTGTTAACTTTTGAATGATTATTTTTTTTTATGAGAGTGTAGGTCAAGATCAGATTGTTAAGAAAGAATGAACAAATTAATTGCATTGGAGAATCATTTGCATTTTAGAATTCCATTCAGAAATAATAGCAGGGTTTCCGCGGAGTCTTAGAAATTCTTAAAAAAGATTTTGTCTGAAACAGGTATGACTGTACACACATCTTCTTTATGATTCGTCCATGCGTGATCGTAGAGATAACAAGATGACCAATAATTCTTGGCTAGAAATTGCAACAGGAGTGGGAAAGGAGGAAAGTTTTTGTAAAAGTTTGGAAAAACCCAAGGGATCAGTTTCTTAAAGGGCACCTATGGTGAAAAATCTACTTTTCAAGCTGTTTGGACAGACATATGTGTAGGTATAGTGTATAGAGTATCATATTGGGGTGATATAAACACATCCAGTCCTTTTTTTTCAATTTAACAACATAAAAACAGTGGACCAATTGGAGCGGTTTTGAGACCGCCCGCAACTTGACGTAGGATTGCAGTCCCCCTGCCCACTGAATTGATTGACAGCTGCGTATTAACATGTCTCCGTACTAACTTGTATAATCAATCTGCGAGGACAAAACTGGTGAAGTTTTAACAGAAACAAATTATAGTGTATAACAGCAAAAACAAAAAATCCAATAAAACCAGGTGTTAAACATTTTAAATACTATAGTAATTTATAGTAAAGAGAAATATTTAGGAATAAGCATATATACAGCTAAAATCAGAATTATTTGCCCCCCTGTTTATTTTTTCCCCAATTTCTGTTTAACGGAGAGAAGATTTTTTTTGATTAATTAATGAGTTAAATAACTAACTTCTAATAACTGATTTATTTTATCTTTGCCATGATGACAGTAAATAATATTTTACTAGATATTTTTCAAGACACTTCTATACAGCTTAAAGTGACATTTAAAGGTTTAACTAGGTTAATTAATTTAACTAGGCAGGATAGGTTAATTTGGTTGTTTTTTGGTTATTTTTTACCTTAAAATGGGTTTTAAAAAATTAAAAACTGCTTTTATTCTAGCCGAAATAAAACAAATAAGACTTTCTCCAGAAGAAAAAAATATTATCAGACTTACTGTAAAAATTTCCTTTCTCTGTTAAACATAATTTGGGAAATATAAAAAAATAAAAAATAAAGGGGGCTAATTATTCTGACTTCAACTGTATATATACACTCTTAGAAATAAAGGTACACAAGCTGTCACTGAGGTATTACCTTTTCAAAAGGTACACATTTGTACTTAAAGGGTCCATATTGGTACCTCGAAAGTATAT
>CAIGQZ010032461.1:11973907-11986393 GCA_903798205.1 Danio tinwini | reverse complement strand
TATCTGTAATTGTTTTTTTTTATGCAACAAGTATATTTTTTGCTTGTGTACTGTATTTATGCTGTCTGTTCTTCAGAATATTATATTGTATATCATAAGTATATTATAGAAATATCGGAATGTCCAAAAAACTGAGTAATGTGTAAACTGTTTTTGTTAATAAATAATAATTTAAAACGTTACTTAATGAAGTCTAATCTGTGTGACTGCAGTCATTGTTGTGATACTCTTTTAAAGCTGGAAATAAATATATCGTTATCAGTCACTATGGAAAATAATTATCGAGATTGCATTTTTGCCGTATCGCCAAGCCCTAGACTGGGGCCAGTTTTTTTTTTTTTTAATAGGTTGCTTATGTTCACCAAAGATGCACTTATTTGATTAAAAATACAGTAAAAACATATTATGGAAAGTTCTTAAAATGTAAAACAGCTTTAGACGTCATTCTGGTTGTTATGATGCATTCTGATTTGGAACCCTGTTTACATTGCAGCTGATAGATATTTATTTAACTAGTAGTTTAACAAGAGTATCTAATAAAGTGGGCCACTTCAATGGGTCACTTTAATGGGCCTTGCATGTGAAAATTACAAAAATACAACAGCAGCACTGCACTATAGTTGTACTATGCAGTTGTATTTCAATCCTCAAAGGCAATCCTGCCTGAACACTTTTATTGTGTAATAATATTTTAAATCTGCCATCGTAGGTGAGACAGTCTGTTATTCAGCTTGTCTGTCAAGAGGACAGCGCAATGCCAAACAACAAGGCTCTCAGGGACATTTTCAATCAAAGAGACAATGACGTGTCAACACAGAGCATCTGCTGAAACTTCACAGAACAGGCGAGCGTTCACAAATAATAATGAAGTAAGTTTTCAAAAAGAGATATGAAGGAGAGAGACGTCAGTGCAAGACATGACAGGCTTACTGTACATGCAGTTTGTAGCACTAATAGCTTATTTTCCTAAGGCAAACCATAACTAATCCATTCCTACTCAATCACAAATATGTGGATTACTGAAGACTAGCTGGGTTAGTTGAGATGGGTGTCATTTTTCTTTTTCCTGTGATACATTCCGCCACCGCGCCACTTGTCTTTGGCCAGAACTCAGGATATCAGTCTCTTTTGCCAAGATTTAATGGAATTTCACCGCCATCCAGAGCAATCTGTCTGGATCCAGATGGATTTGCTCATTTCATTAACGTTCAACTTGTTCGGAGACCACCTTGAGCAACCCAGAAATTAGTGCATGAACGATTGGGTGGAAGAAATTACCAGCCATCGAGGGATTTGATGGTAGAGATTGACTGACTGACCGGTAATTCTCATACATAAACATAAATTGAAATGAATGAGTGACTGTACGGCATTTAAAATGGATAAATAAAATGTAAGGTAACTAAACTATACGCATAGAAGTACAACACATACACTTATTTCAGTGTTAGAGGTTTGCTTTCTGTATCTTGAGACTGAACGAATGGATTGTTTCCTAATTTGCTTGAGGGACATGAAGTGTAAATGATGTAATTAAGTGCAGTGATAGGAAAGAACCTAATGTCTGTTTTATCACGTGTCAGTGTAAATTATTTTGCTTTGCACGAACAATCATATCTCAAAATGCTCTCATGTTCATAATTAATATTAAAGATGTAATGCTGGTTTGTCAGAATGACACATTCTGATGACATTTATTGATTTACTGTAGCTGAATCAAACAATGGACACATACAGAAACATATTTCCATCTCAAAGCCAGAGGTTAACATATATCTAAAGTGTGGCTTAATATTTTAGCTTATAGAAATGCAGATTTATGGTCTCAAATTACCCAGCGGCCAGCACTTTGGCTCAATGGTTAACACTGTCACTTCACAGCAAGAAGGTCACTAGTTCGAGTCTCGGATGGGCCAGTTGGCATTTCTGTGTGGAGTCTGCATGTGTTGTCCGTGTGCATGTGGGTTTCCTCTGGGTGCTCTGGTTACCCCCACAGTCCATAGACATGCGCAATAGGCAAATTGAATAAATTAAATTGTCTGTAATGTATGGGTGTGTACGTAAATGAGTGTGTAAGAATGTTTCCCAATGCTGGCATATGGCTGGAAGGGTATCCGCTACATAAAACATATGCTGGAGTGGGTGACAGTTCATTTCACTGTGATGACCTCTAAAAGACTAATCCAAAGGAAAAATAATGAATTAATTAATTACCCAGCAGGCACATGACATTAACATGACGTCAGATTGATGTTGTACCCCAACGTTGGAGGACGTTGCATTTTGTTTGGAGAAGAAAATCGAGTTTACGTCAGAACCCAGCATCAGGCCAACGTCAATGCCCATTGTCCAACCTAAAATCAACTAAATATCAGTGTCTAATGATGTTACAGCTTAACGTTGTGTGGATGTTACCACTATGACATCTATCAGACGTTGGATTTTGGTTGCCATACCTGATGAATAAATGTCAGTAGTTGTCATCAATATGATGTTGGTTTAAGATGTTGGCTCGACGTTGGATTTTGGTTACTTTCCAACACAACCTAAAATCAACTAAATATCAATGTCATTTGATGTTGTTATTTGACATCAAAATAACATTGTCCTGAGACGCTGGCTAGACATTGAATTTTCTAACCTAACATTAACGTCTTATGATGTTGTGTGGCTTCTGGGTAATTAGGAAACTACATGCAATGTGAAAAAGACTATAGTCATTTTACGTAATTAAGAAAATGTCTAGGTTTTTTTTTATTATTCATTTAAGAAAAAAAAAAAATTATTATAGGAAGTGTTCACATTTCAGTTCTCTTGGTTATTTTGCTCTCAACCAAAGATAAATTTAACATTCACAATGCCAAGAATTTGTCCATTGTAAAAAAAAAAAAACGATTTGATGTGGTCCAACTGAACTGTAATATGCAACACTGCAACTATAATTAGGAACCAACAGATTTGCTTAAGCATACAGTCCTGTTTGTGGTCTTGTAAAATAATAAATAAATAAAAAATTATGAACAAATCGTTTTCGTAGTCTTAGCTTACTTGGTGCACACCAGGTTTTGGAAAACAGTGTTCACACTTTTTCAGATAAACTTCACTATAACTGAGTTCCTTTTAATCAAACAAACAAACAAAAAAATCAAATACAGTAATAATTGTACCCATCCATAAAAAAACATGAAAAAAATTCCCCTGCTTATTTTAGTAATTCTCTTGCAAATTCCTAAAAAAATATTGTCCATTAAAAGTTAAAATATCTGTCAAAGTGAAATTGTACTCAATTCATATCCTAGAACAACACAAAAAATGACAAAGTCCTCACATCCAAACCATCTGTCATCTGTCAAATATTACTTTTGAAGAAGACATTTACGATTTACTTTAGGACTAATTAAATTTGTGACAGTATCATAAACAAGCTTGAAAGATTTATTAGGCTTTAAAAAGGGACAACATTAACTCACTAGATAAATGCTACTAAAATATAGCTTTTTGATCACTGCAGCCCAAATATGATTATTTATTTCTTGAGCTCTTTTGCTCTGAGTACTCACAAATAATCATTATGTGCTTGCGTAATTAGTGCCTGTGACAGTAGAAGAACTGCCTGTAAATGTTTTAGTGCATCAACCAAATATGCAATAAGCAAGCAAATGCAACACCATTTTTCATCCACCAACATAAATGATGTTACGGTAATTGTAGTTTGCATTTTAAACTTAATATGAATTACTTTCTTATTATTTGCTTGACTTCAAGTGGTCCTAAACCTTTATGAGTTTCTTTTTTGTCTTTGTTAAACACAAAATGAGATATGTTGAAGTATGTTTGAAACTGGTAGCCATTGACTTCCATAATTGCAAAAAAATAAATAAAACCAGAATTGTACATTTGCAAAAGAAAATGTGAATGGGGTTTGCGTGGCAAATCGATGGGGTACAATGCATTTTAATCGGTTGCTAGGGTGTTCTGAGTGGTTACTAGGCAGTTTAGGGCGGTGATAGGGTGTTCTAAATGGTTTTTAAGGCGTCGCTAGGCAGTTGCTAGGGTGTCCTGAGTGGTCGCTAGGAACCTACTGAGGCATTACTAGGCCGTTGTTAGGCGGTTGCTAGGTGGTTGCTATAGGGTAATTTGAGTGGTTGCTAGGCAGTTGCTAGGGTACCCTAGGTTGTTACTAGGCAAGCCTCACATACATGCTAGGTCAATTGTTTATACTTAGTAAGCATTTCTAGCAAGTTACAGCACTTGGCTAGTCAATATTAGCATGTGGCTAGTCACTGCTAGCATGTGTAGCATATATGAACTTACGTTTGCTAGCATGAGTCAAACGGACCTATCCCCATGTCTCTACCATGTTCTGATGTTGAAATATAGCTGTTGATAAATGGTTGCTAGGGTACTCTGTTTAGTTGCCATGGGCGTGGTTACAGAGCGAAGTTGGGTGTGGTTGGTTGCCTAAGTCAAATGAGCCCACCCCCATGTCTGTATGACACTCCTATGTAATGTTATTGATGTGTGACATTTATAATGGGAGTCAATGGGCTTGTAGGAAATGAATGGGAGTCAATGGGCCATGTTAAGTCAATGGGGACCACTTTGGGATGGCCTAGCACCCCAGGGGTACAACTTATACCCCTTTTCGGGGTATGTTCTCACTTAGGCTGCAACCCCCTACAGATGTGGTGAATCCTATATTTCTATGAAATTAACACTCTGCGCAGTGATTCGTCAAAATTCGGCTCAATGTTAAGTGAATAGGAGATTTGGGATGATTTGGGACCCCCTAGCTCCCCAGGGGTACAACATTTACACCCTTTCGGGGTATGTACTTATGCATGCAGTAACCCTTTCGAGATGTGGTGAATCCCATATTTGTACAAAATTCAGTCTTGGCGCTATGGTGATTTCCGGGAATAGTTTGTACTGTGCAGGGCTGTGTTCTAAAAATGAATGGGAGTCAATGGGGCCATGTTAAGTCAATGGGAAAATTTGGGACATCCTAGAGCCCCAGGGGTGCAACATTTACGCCCTTGTGTGGTATGTTCTTACTCAGGCAGCAACCCTCTCGAGATGTCGTGAATCCCATATTTGTAGGAAATTCACTCTTGGTGCTATGATGTGTCAAAGTTTGTCCCCATGTTATGTCAATGGGATTTTTGGGGAGTTGCGGGGCCCAAAAAAAACTGACTCTTTATAAAAGTCATAGCACACCATTCCCGATAAAACCGGATGATTTGACCCCACTTTCAAGAGTCTGGGGCAAAAACTGCAGGACTAGTTACGCGCCGAAATTTTGTGTGGAAGAAAAAAAAAACAATAATCATAAGAAAAGTGAACAGTAAGAATGGACTTTGCCTATGGCAAACCCCATTAATAAAATACTATAGAATACTATAAACCATAAAACAAATAGTATGGAAGTCAGTGGTTACTGATTTCCAAAATTATTTTCTAAGTTTTTTTGTAATTTCAACAGAAAATTTTAACTCAAACAGGTTTGTCAGAATGACAGATTCTGATGACATTTATTGATTTACTGTAGCTGTAGCTGAATCAAACAATGTGAGCATACAGAATCATATTTCCAACTCGAAGCCAGACATACATCTAAAGCATGGCTAATTATTTTAGCTTATAGGATATATGAGCCATGGCCTCAAATACACAGCAGGCACAGCATCAGATTGACATTGTACTCCAATGTCAGGGGACATTGCGTATTGTTGAAAATGAAAATTGTATTGATGTCACAACCAAATGTCAGGCCAATGTCAATGTCCAACCTAAAATTAACCAAATATCAACATTGAGAGATGGTACAGCTTGACGTTGTGTGGATTTTACCACTATCACATCTATAAGACGTTTGATTTTGGTTGCCATACCTGAACAATATCAGTATTTGACACCAATTTGAGCTTTTTTTTGTTGAACACAAAATGAGATATTTTAAAGTATGTTTGAAACCAGTAGCCATTGACCTCCACAAATTTCTAAAAAAAAATCTTTGTGTGTGTGTGAAGGTTGAGTAAATATATTTCCAGCTGTGGGTGAACTATACCTTTAATTACAAAAATATACACAAACTTACTAAAGTTACAGGAGAAATAGTCAAATTTTAAGTAAAAAATTAATGCCTGAATTCCAGAGGAAATGCAGAATTAATACACAAAAGGGCCTTCCACACTGTTCTTAAATGGATAGTTTACACCAAAATGAGAATTTGCTATTTTGCTAATTTATTCACCCTCAGACCATCTAAGGTGTAAGTGACATTTTTTATACTGCAGAACATTAAAGGAGAACCGTGCTTCTTGGTGATTCCTTAAATGCCAACATACCAAAAGTCAATGGCATATTGAGTTAAAATTAACCTATAAAGGCAAAACAAAATGAATACCCATGGGTCAAGAAAATACATTGACGTTTTATAAAGTGAAACAATCGGTCTGTGCAAGAAACTATACATTATTTACAAGATTATAGACTTTCCTGTTACCCTTCACTCAATTTTGGGGATTTACACTTACCTAACTTTAAACAGTAACAGTTCCTGACTCCAGTAAACTACAAACACAAACTGGGTATCATTGGAAAGAAGACACTTTGAGCTTTACTGTGGTAAAAGGGGAAGGTAAAAAATCTAAAAAGTTATACATTATGAAGTTACGAGAAAAAAAAATAATGTATTGTGTTTAATATTTGTTTTTCCATATACAAACACAGGAAAACATTAATTTAATGAAGATAACATGCAAAATGAGATTTCTGTAAAAAGTTTTCTGAGACTATATCGGTGTCCTTCTTTCCCTCACCGTCAGAGGCACTTTCTCAAAAACAATCATCCCAAACTGAAACCTTTACAGTTGCTGAATAATTTGGTCTACATTCACAGTTTATGTATCTTTGAAAAGAAGACACCCTGGGCTTTATTATCCATCATCTAGAGTTTATAATGCTAAAAAAAAGTTAGAGATGCTTAATTTACAGGATCTGCATAATGTTATAATGTTAGAAGTGTGAAATATTACAGATCCTTAGTGACCAACGACCAGTAGCTCATATTAGCAATGTTTGGGCATTTGTTGGAAACACAGCATATTGTATATAAACATTTAAGGGGGGGAAACTGTCAAATGGTGACAGAAAACATCAAGTGATAAGCAGGAGACTGTTTCGTTCTCATAGTCCAGAAAGTCTTTTTTGATAGTAGTTATATAACAATGCTATTAAATTTAACTGAAAATGTAAATAATGCATAAATCATTTGCAAATAAAGCATTGTTTCTTTTACATGTGATGAAGAATATACAATCATTACTTCCCTGGACAGCATTAACAATAAAAATGAAAGTTGCTTCAAAGGGAAGTCAGTGGCTCCTTTGTCTACTGTAATTAATTAGTTGTGCCATTCATCTAAGTTCAAGAGCTACAATGAGGGTTGGGTCATGGGATTTCTGGAATATCAGAGTGTTAAAAGTTCTGCTCCAGACATTGAAAGTCAGGGAATTTATACATTTCTTTGTCCAAGTCGTGAAATATCAAGTTTTTTGTTTGTCATTTTTACTTCCAATTTATCAAAAAACATATTACAGTAAAAAAATGTATTCACTTGTTCTGCCTATTGTTATGGCTAGGCTATTTTTCGCTGCCATTTCATTCCTTTCCCACTTGTTAGACAGCAATCAAATGCTGTCATCTGGCTGTATCTGTTAAAATACTGTCTGTGACTTATTTTTGTCTGCTTAGGGCTCCTTCTGGATTCTGTGGGGGAAACATGGATTAATGCAGCCCATATTGACTTAATTTGCATCAAACTTTATTGAAATATTTGGCAATAATTCTAAAAAAATTATATTAGTTACAAATTATAAAGTTATAAATAACAGTTATAAATTATATTACAAAATATTCACTCATAATATTTTTTAGAAATGTATAGGTAACACTTTATTTTGATGGTCCATTTGAGTAGTGGTAGAGTAGTAGTTGTCTGCTTAACATCTGTTGATACTGCTTCTTTAACAGGCATTTAACTGACTATAAACTTTGCAAGTACATGTCAACTTACACTAATCCTAACCCCAACCTAACAGTCTACAGTACATATAATCTATTAAGAATTAGTTGGCATGTAGATGTAATGTAACTTAAATTCAACAAAAGCACCATCAAAATAAAGTGTGACAAATGCATATTTCTTTCACTGAAAAAAAAGACTTGTACTGCTTGTTCAAAGTACTTATTTAAAATGAGTTGACACAACACAATTCTTAAGTTGCTTTCAAAACAACTTAATTGTTTTATGTTTAATGCATGTGAACGTCTAAAAACGATTAAGTTAACTTGTTAGGAATTGTGTAGAACCCAGCATTTTTACTGTGTTTTAATTTCCTGTAAAAATATACACACATTTACACTTACTGCTTTATTTTTTGGACCTTAGGAACCATTAGTCTCTGTAATTTATATAAAAGGGACACTGGAGAAACAATAAAAGAAAGTGTCCACCTCTTAACCATATAAAGACTACTGCATTTTATATACATGAATGATTAAATTATCAAAATGAACAACACTGCTAAAATCTCTCCAACAATGGCATTAAAATAATCCTGGTAATTTCAAATTTTAGTAAACGACACATTAAATGTTGTTTATATTGTAAATATGTTAAATTTTTATTCATTAGGCCTATACGTTATAGTAATTCAGCTTTTTTTGTCAATGAAAGTCAGGGATAAGTCAGAATGGGAGCCCTGTACAAATTCAAGTGTGAAAATCCGCCCACAGAAAGTGAGCAGATTTGTTCTACTTAATACCCCATCCAACATGCAAACCCTTTTGCAGATACTCAAAGCAAAGACGCTCCCTCATTTCCAATCTTCCCCACAATCCCACTTATCTAGCACATCCACAGTCTTAGCCCAGCTGCTGCTGCTAACTCAGTGGCTCTGATTAAATGTCAACTCCGAGCAGCACTGAGAAGTGTCCGGGTTAACCTCGGGCCACCTAACAAGCGAACACATAATAAAAGGATTCTTCAGGGCCCTGCCTTTCACCATTCCCTTATTCTGAAGGGCGGTCTGTGACAACCAAATGGTTTAACGCTCTGCTGTTTACACTATATTTCTTCATCAGCACTGGCCAGAGGGCGTAGAAAAAAAGAAGGAAAAAGTTTGAACAGCTTTGTCTGCCTGCAGAAAACTGTGCCCTCCTTTCTTGCTTGAAATAGGGAGCGCTTTATATTACCTGTCTGGTATTTGCTTTTTTCCTCTGTTCTATTTTTGGATCCACACCTTGTGCTAGTAATGATGGGTAACCCGAACAGTAAGTTCAGTGTATCTCTATTACAGCTAAAACTCGCTTAGGGTGGAAAAAAAAGACAACTTGTGTGCAATGAGACGTAACTAAAGGACATATTTACATGCTTCTTACAAGAGCACCATCTGCTCAACGGCTCTTATGTTTTGATCATAATGTATTTACCCTGAGGTGTGTAGGACTCTGCCAGTGAGATCAGGTGGGCTTTAGCTCAGGCTGTGGATGGAGCAAAAGGTCAATATGCCAGGCTATGGATCACACCATATGGTACTGAACGACGGGGGAAGATGAAATCATAGATGAGCCTTCTTATTTAAGGCCAATAAGAGTACAGTGTGTTTAACAGAAGTGCAGTTTACTCTGCCTGAGAAAGAACTAAATATCTTTAAAAAAAAATCTTTTTGGCCAAAATTTTCTCTAATACCATTCCTAAGGTATGTGTAAGATTTTTTTTTTTTTAACAACAGCATCTCCAGCAGAAAAGATATCCAAAGATGCCATTTTAAATTGTAAATAAATCTGTGTTTTTGAAAGTAATAAAGACAGCAGACGTCAATGATTCATTTTCATTATTTAGCCTGACACATTTACTGCTCCAAAATATTATAAATGTTTCTCAAAATAAAATATATTGTGTTCAAAGGGGAAAAAACTTTTTGTTTTGTACACAAGACATTTAAAAATAATGTATTTTAGAGCAGTAATCACAATACCATGATACCGTGCAACCGTGATATTTTTATCCAAGGTTATCATACCGTCAGAATCTTATACCGGCCCATGCCTACACTATATACATTTCTGGAGAGCACCAAATACGTCCCAGGAGGTATGTTTTTTTGTAGTTTTTGTTTTCAGAAATCCAATAGAGGCCGCTGTGTACGCTTTTTGAGATCTCAATTTTCTCTCGTAAGTGCCATTTAAGGCTGCTGTTCTCGTGTAAATCCACCAGAGTCCATTGAATAACTGACTGACTGACGGATCGACCGACCCACCCTCCTCCTTCCTTAAACCCAACCAATAGTGTTTTCAAAAGCACTGATTGACCCGCCCACCCACTTCCTTAAACCCAACCAACAAAATTGAAAAGCAATCAGGAAAAAGAAAAGCTCTCGCATGATTTTTACAACGTTTTCAGATTTTACCACGTTCTCACCCTGTTATTTACTTGTTTATTTAATTGTTTTGGCTTCTGTTTTTGTGCTTTCTGGAACCATTCTTCACTGGACTCGAACCTCATTGTTGTGGTCAACTCCTCTCTGCGTCTCAAGTCCTCCGATGTACATACTGTAGCGAGCTACTGGACAAACTGGTAACAGCGGCAAAGCTATCCATACGAAGGTATGCGGTAAGATGGCAAATGCGAAAAGTAATGGCATAACATTTGTTTTAAAGAGAAAATGCAGCCATACATACTTCTGGCTACATCATTTGCGATATCCAGAAATGTATATAGGGCTATGTTTTGAGAATGAGTCTGTGTTGTTTTTAATTTTGCGACAGGATAAGCCATACATAAACAGCTGTTTGACACTATTCTCTGCACCTACCGAGTCAGTAAAGGACCACAGACTCTCACATCTCTAAGCACACACACTTAGGGAACTCCCAGAGGCTCAACACACCCACTATCATCATTATCATCATCACCAAACACACAGTTATGCTGTCCATGAAAAACTGACGTTTTCCTCTTATTCAATGTGTGGTATCAAACTCCATTAAAACAACTCTCTCCCTTCAGTCCTTACTTCATACCCACATCCAGCAGCTCAGATTTTGTTACGGAGGCATAAAATGTTGCTGAATGACAGGGAACTGCTGAAATGTTTAAAATTAAATACCAAAAATTACATAATCACATACTTTTTTTTTATTAAATGTGTGGAAAAGAATTAGATTTCTCATGTGAAATTGTACAGGGGAGAAGCTAAATTTCACATTGATTTTTAAAAAGCACCTACATTTGTATGCATTTTGTGATATATATATTTTATTTATTTATTTATTTATTTTTTCCTCAGTTGAGTAAAATAATATTTCCATGCATTTATTTCTTCATTGAAGATTTCATAAAAATCGTGTAAAAATCTTGTCTCGCCTCGTTCTCGTCTCCATGGAGTAAGCGTCTTGCCACACCCCTAAGGATTACCACAGCAGCTGGAAGAACTTATATTGTAATATGGTTAAAAACACTATTGTATTTACTATAAATTAAAAAGGTGTTTTTTTCATATGAGTATTAAGTAACTTAGACAATAAAAAAAGGAAAATTGTTACAATGAAGATGCAGTTCTGAAAGTGCAGTTATAGTGCTTGCATGCATACAACAATGTCAACTAAATTGCAGCTCTCATTAGAGTATCAGTGAAGTATTATGATAGATTGAGTTCACTTTCACACCTCTTTTGGAGTAAAAAACAAAACAAAAAAAAAACATGTAATGGTTTATTAAAGATATGCTTTGAAAATATGTGTGGGGTTTCTTTCTTTGGTTGTATACAAAAGAGGATATTTTGAAGAAAGCTGAAAACCTGTAACCATTGACTTCCATAGTAGGAAAAACAAATACGAGAGTTATTGGAACAGGTTTCCAACATCTTTCAAAATATCTTCTTTTGTGTTTTACAGAAGAATGAAACTGATAAAGGTTTAAAACAAGTAAAGGGTGAGCAAATGATGACAATTTTCTCTTTTGGTGGAACTATCCTTTTAAGCAATGTTTCAAAATTGTATTTAGTGTTAGCAATATTTTTGGCTACGTTCATATTTTGAAGTTAATAAACACTAGATACAGACAATTACATATTTTGACACGTTTTGCCTAATGTGACAAAATTACAGCTTGATTGGACATTATGCACAATAAACCATCTTCTTTTCTTTGTTTTATTTATACAAAATATCTAATGTTTCAGTATGCTCTTTTCTGACACTGTTGTCTTGTTTACTAAGTGCATTAACTTTAAAATAATGCACATATAGAAGATTTCTGCTGTCTAAAGTAAAATTAGATAAGATATAATAAGATAATAATAAGAAAAAATGTTTCTTGAGCACCAAATCAACATATTAGGATGATTGATTATTGTTGTTGTTGTTGTTGTTATTATTATTATTATTATTATTATTATTATTATTATTATTATTATTATT
>CAIGQZ010032461.1:11898353-11913946 GCA_903798205.1 Danio tinwini | reverse complement strand
CCCTAAACCCAACTGATAATGTTTTAAAAAGCAATCCAGGAAAATAAAAGCCCCCTGATTTTTTTATTTTTTAACCACATTTTCAGATTTTACCATGCTATTTACTTGTTTATTAAATTTTTTGGCTTCTGTTTTTGTCTTACCTGCTCTCTGGAACTGTACTTTGCGTTCTTTCAAAAATTGTTTTCATTTGTTGTGATTAAAAATTTTCTTGATTTAACTTTTTTATTTTGTAACTTCTGAAGTCAAAACATTATTATTGTGTTGTCTAAAATGTGAATATAAACATTTAAAAAAACATGTTACCTTTTTGCTATTTTATGCTCTACATGGCAATATTTGTTTGTTTAAATATGGAGGAAATGTTTGAATTGGTTCATGGTGGCGCAGTAGGTAGCACTGTTGCCTCACAGCAAGAAGGTCACAGGTTCGAGCCCTGGCTGGGTCAGTTGCCATTTCTGTGTGGAGACTGCATGTTCTCCCCGTGTTCGCGTGGGTTTCCTCCGGGTGCTCTGGTTTCCCCCACAGTCCAAAGACATGCGCTATACTGTAGGTGAATTAAATAAACTAAATTGTCCATAGTGTCTGTGTGTGAAAGAGTGTGTATGTGTGTTTCCCAGGTTGCAGCTGGAAGGGCATCTGCTGTGCAAAACATATGCTGGATAAATAGGTGGTTCATTCTGCTGTGGCGACCCCTGATGAGAAAGGGACTAAGCCAAAAAGAAAATGAGTAAATGAATGAATGTTTGTCAAACTAAATTATTATTATTATCATCATTATTGTGAATAATACATTTTGTTATTATGTTTAATACTTTTGTTATTTAATTTATGTTTTCCTTGAAACAAAATGCAATAAAAACATACATTCAGAGAAACTGAAAATTTCTTAATTTCTTACTGTATTTTTTTTTACAGTAAAATCTGTTACTTGGCGTGTTTACTGGTGCGAGGGGTGGAGCAACTTGTCATTCACATGAAATCCACCAATAGCAAACCAGAAATAATCAGCAAATTCGGACAAAATCAAGTTCTGTCACAGTTTTTCTAGTTCGATTAGGTGTTTTTTTCTCAGATATACATCAAATTATTGCAGAAAATGTTATCACAACTTCTGTTTCCTGTCAACATTAGGATCAGGTACATTACAATAT
Source organism: Danio tinwini (assembly GCA_903798205.1). NCBI lineage: Eukaryota > Metazoa > Chordata > Actinopteri > Cypriniformes > Danionidae > Danio > Danio tinwini. The sequence goes on along the minus strand of CAIGQZ010032461.1, from coordinate 11,912,792 downwards.
TTGGCAAATTATCCAACAGGGCATTTTACAAAATAATTGGCTAACTAATTAAATAAATACATTTTCCAACCACTGCATCTGCTTATGGAAAAGCCATGGAAAAGCTAAATGTTTACTCCCACTGTTTTTATATTTGATCATTGAATTAACTCATGCAATTTAATAACATAACCATTATTTTAAGTCAAAGTACATTTGCTATTGCAACTTGTATCTGAAAAATCACTATATACTTGCATGTTAAAGAATTATAATCTTGAAACAGCTCATCTTTGATTTTTTTATCATTTTTTACCTCAAAGATAAAACTACAAAAATGTGCCTATAAATAAAGAGTAAAAAACAGTAAATATCTCTCAACATATTAATCTTGAAAAAACAAACAAACTAAAATATCATTCCAAAAATAAATTTATTCTAATATGCAAAGTTTATATTTGAGGTTTGAGTTTGATTTGGTAGTACGAACTCCAAAGGGCTGAAGGACACACGTCTGGTAATTCTCCAAATGGAACTGCATTTTAAATTCATGAGAGCAAGATTGCCTGTTAGATATACACAAGACAAATCATATCTTATGTTTAACAAATATAGAGAAACCAGATCGGATGGCAAATGTCAAAAAGATTAGCTGAGGTAATGCTGTTCTCAGCAGATTTGATCAAATAAATAAACTGCAGGTCTGAGCTTTAAACAACTACAGTCTCAACAGCAACACTATTTTAAAAGTCAATTACTGATACATCTTAAAAAAAACTGCGTTAGGAGTAATGCACTATAAAAGTAGTGCATTACAGTAACTAATTACTTTTTGCTACACTAGTGAGGCATTAGTGATCAATTTTCAGTAATATTTTATTTGGTACGTGTTGGATTATGCATGTTACAACACAATTTTTGTGTAAAATATATTTGTTCAAGGAAAAAAGCTCCCACTTTATATTACGTGGCCTTAACTACTATGTACTTGCTTCAAAAAATAAATACATTGTACTTACCTTGTTCATAATGTATTGCAAAACACTTCTGGTGCGATTATGAGTCAGTTAGGTAAGGTTTGGTGGTATGGGTAGGTTTAAGGGTGGGTTAAGGTGTATGGATGGACAACAGTGTAAGTAAATATGCAATTACATAAATGAATTACAGATGTAATTAAATGCAGCTATTTACTCAATCATCAGTACAATGTAAAAACATGTATTTACACAATAGTTACATTGTAACAAATTATTAATTTCAGTGTAAGTACATATTAGTTAAGGCCACTTAATATAAAGTGTATTAGAAAAAAAAAAAGAAGCAAGACCCCAATCTATTGATGGTAAAATATTATGTTTTCACTGCTGAAGGGTGCGTATTAAGACATAGCCTTATATATATTTCTGGAAAGTGCCAAGTACGTCCTAGGAGGTAAGTTTTGTGCAGTTTTTGTTTTCGCAAATCCACCAGAGGCTGCTCTGTTTGCTTTTTGAGATCTCAAATTTCTCTTACGAGTGCCATTCACGCCTGTTTTCCTGCGTAAATTCATCAAAGGCCGATGTCACCTGAGTGACTGACCGACCGACCGATTCCCCCTAGCCACATGCTTCCTTAAACCCAACCGATAATGTTTTAAAAAAGCACAGATTGACCTGCCCACTCACTTCCCTAAACCCAACCGACAGTGTTGTGGAAAGAAATGCAGAAAAAGAAAAGCCCTCATGATTTTTACCACGTTTTTAGATTTTACCACATTCTTACTTTGTTATTAACTTGTTTATTTTATTTTTTGGCCTGTGTTTTTGTCTTACCTGCTCTCTGGAACTGTTCTTCGCAAGACTCGAACACCGTCATCGCATTGAACTCCTCTCTGCGCCTCAAGTCTGCTGACATGAGCTGCGAGCCACTTGACAAACTGGTTATCACAAGTGCTAGTGAGTTGAGGATAAAAAAGTAAAGATCCAAGTGCAGTTTAATAAGATTAGTCATATAGGCAGGCAATGGTCAATACAGGAGCAAAACAGGAACATACAGATCATCCAAATCGTAATCATCAAACGGGCTTAAGGTCAGTACAGGCGGTAAATAAGCCTACAACAAAAAGACAAGGCATGGGTCCAAAATACGGTAGGCAGAAACAAAGAGAAAAAAAAAAAAAACTTGATACAAGAATCAGCCCTTAACTGGTGTATGTGTGGTGTATAAGTAGTCAAGATGATTATTGATGACAGGATTCAGTTGTATGTGAGTCATCAGTGTTGAACAGCAACCTGTGTATGTGAAACGACATGATGGGAATCGTAGTTTGTTACTGTGATATGTTTACTTCACCCGCGATCTGCCAGGAGTGAATCGCTGGTGATCATGACATTGGTAACAACGAGAAAGCCATTCATACGGAGGTAAGCGGTCAGCTGCTATCGCGATAAGGAACAGCGTCATACCGCCCCCATAGAGTTTGTTTTAAAGACGAAATGCATCCATACGTACTTCTTGCTACATAATTTGCAATCTCCAAAAATGTATATAGGGCTATGTTTTCAGAATGAGCCTATGTTTTGTAGTTTGATGATGCCTTGACTGAGTGTGAAATCATGGGAGTTGTAGTCATCACATTTACAGGACTTCATAAAATCATGTTCATTTCGAATGAGTTAACTCGTGGGTTGCTTGACTGTTTTGAGTGGTGTTCTTGTGATGCATAACTTTGAAAGACGTGTGAAAGCTGTTGTCGCTTCTGTCAGATGCGGTTCATGTGCGTGAGGAAAACATGTTCTCCTAATGGCTGTTTCAGGATGCAGCAGTCACATCTAGTTAATTTCCAAAGAGAGAAATGTGAAAAGCAGGAGAAAAAGTGAGTGGTTTCAGTGGCGGCAGGGATGCAGCGGCAGCGCGCAACTAGTGCTTGAGCATGTTGCTTTCACAAGCATGCCCTGTGAGTGTGGCTTTGCAAAATAAAGGAAAATACAAACACTGTATGTAAAATACTATGTCTGATATGAAAATGATGCTTGACATGTACCTATGAAATGGCAAATAAAAGTAGCACAAGCTACTTTTAAATAAAATGTCTCTCACCAAATGCAAATGAACTTTTCTGAGCAGTCATCAACTTTGCTTGGCACAATAGCACAAACATACATGTGTTTTCTTTGGCATTGAATATTCCTTCAGCGGTCCAACATGATAAGCATACCGTACATAACAGTTTATTAGGATTTCTGTAGAATTACTGTAGTTCTATAAAAAAAACTAATGCTTTAGGTTTTCTGTAGGATTTCTGCGTGATCGCTTCAGGATTCTTGCACGTTCCATGCAGGAGTTCTGCAGGAGTTCTACAGTAAAATAGTCACAAAATCCTGTAGGATCCTGTAAGAATGTGCAAGTATGCAGTGTGTGGGATTATTTCCTGCAGGATTTATTTTACTTATTATTTCCTTTTATATGGGTTAATGTCAACCCAGGCTCATTCTGAAATTTAACTCTATATACATTTCTGGAGACCGCCAAATACATCCCAGGAGCTATGTTTTTTAAGTTTTTGTTTTCACGAATCCACTGAGGCCACTGTGTACTCTTTTTCAGATTTCAGATTACCTTGTGAATGACATTCGCACCTGCCATTCTTGCGTAAATCCTCTTGAGGTCACTGTTGACTGACTGACTGACTGACTGAGCAATCCACTGACCCACCCTTTTCCTTCCCTAAACCCAAGCAATAGTGTTTTCAAAAGCACTGATTGACTTGCCCACACACTTCCCTAAACTCAACCGACATTTTTTTTTTTATCCAGAAAAATCACCTGATTTTTAAAACGCTTTTAGATTTTACCACATTCTCACCCTGTTATTTACTTGTATATTTAATTTTTTTGATTCTGTTTTTGTCTTACCTGCATTCTGGAACCATTCTTCACCACACTTGAACCCCGTCATCATGGTCAACTCCTCTCTGCATCTCAAGTCCATCGACATACATGGCGAGCTACCGGACAAACTGGTAACAGCGGGAAAGTCGTCCATATGGAGGTAAGCGCTCAGGTGGTAAGCGAGAAAAGGAATAACGTCATACCACCCCATAGCATTCGTTTTAAAAATGAAATGCAGCCATGCATACTTCTGGCTACATAATTCATGATGTCCAAAAATGTATATAGGGCTACGTTTTCAGAATGAGCCAGTGTTGGTTAATTTGTTAATGACTAAGTACCCAATAATGTGGAGTAATGTAAGTACAAAATTAGCAAATGTATAACTCTATTCTAGTGTGTATATAAAAACAATCTGACATATTTTGCCTTTAAGTTCTATTTCTGCAGTTATTTTAGTGACAGCAACTCAGTCCTGGAGGGCAATTGTCCTGCAAAATTTTGTTCCAACTCCAATCAGACACACCTGGGCTAGCTAATCAAGCTCTTACTAGGCTTTCTAGAAACATGTTGTGTGCATGTGTGTTGAGGCAAGTTGGAGTCAAAATCCGAGTTTGGGCACCCCTGTTGTACACAATTTATTGTTTTTTTTTTTTTGCTTGTCAAACTACTTTTTAAATTAAGCTGAATCAACACGATTCTTGAGATTTCATTTGGGCAACTTATTTTTTTATGTTCAATCCACATAAAATAGTTAAATGTGCTATGTTAACTTAATCAATTTGTTTTGGGACAACATGAATGAATTGTGGAACCCTGCCAATTTTACAGTGTAAGGTACAGTTGCAATCAGAATTATTCAACCCCGTGATTTATTAGCCCCCCTGTTTATTTTTTCCCCCCAATTTTTGTTTAACGGAGAGAAGATTTTTTTCAACACATTTCTAAACATAATAGTTTTAACAACTTATCTCTAATAACTGATTTATTTTGTCTTTGACATGATGACAGTAAATAATATTTGACTAGATATTTTTCAAGACACTTCTATACAGCTTAAAGTGACATTTAAAGGCTTAACTAGGTTAATTAGGTTAACTAGGCAGGTTAGGGTAATTAGGCAAGTTATTGTATAATGATGGTTTGTTCTGTAGACTATGGAAAAAATAAATAGCTTAAAGGGTTTAATAATTTTGACCTTAAAATGGGTTTTAAAATTTAAAAACTGCTTTTATTCTAGCCAAAATAAAACAAATAAGACTTTCTCCAGAAGAAAAAAATATTATCATGTAATATTATCATTTTCATAATTATGTGAAAATTACCAGTTTTATAATGTGAAACATCATTTGGGAAATATAAAAAAAAATCAAAGGGGGTTCAATAATTCTGATTGCAACTGTATTACTTTTTAAATAACAGTAACAAGTAACCTGTAATGTATTAAAGTTTGGAAGTAACTTGCACTGCACTGCTTGGATATAAGGGGCAGAGCAAAAACACATTTAGAGATTTGAGATGTACTTGGCTAAATGTAAACTTTAGAATGGAAAATGTACTTGGACTGACAGTGGTTCACAAGAACACACATACAAACAACAAACAAATTAAGAAACAGTTTTGGTCTCGCTCACAAAACATGCCTGAAACTGCTGCAGCTCTTTTCAGTTTGATTATACTTTAATATAATCTGTTTCTGAGCTGGCATCATCTTTTTCTATTAGATATAATAAACCTTCAGTAATATTTTAGCAAAAAAAATGCTTAATGTTTGGTTATGGTTTATTACAGCAATGATGGGTGTTTCAGAGAAGATACAAATGCGACATACACACACATCTCTTAACACGAACAAAACAAAAGTACATCTAGGAAGAGGAAGCGGTAAAGAGAGAAAAAAAAAAGATTAAATCCAGACATGGGTCAAGAGAGACAAAACAGATCACCCAATACATCCACAATGGAAAACACCAAACAACCAAACAAGAGAAACTCTGGGGTATCAGTACACAAAATGATGAGAGGCTTAACTAGGGGAAGTGGAGGATAACCAAGATCTGTGGCAACAAAAAAAGGACAACAACAGAAATAAAGTAAAACAGGAAGTAACCACAGGACGTGAGCAGTGGGATCAGACAATATACTTTAGAGTAAAAGTCCAATTGTGAGAAAAAAAGTCACGTTTGTGAGATATAAACAGAAAAAAGTCAGAAGCTAAAATATAAGTCAGAATGTAGTTTTTGACATGTATACCATGGCTGAGGTGAGTCTCTTGAGCAAGGCATTGAATCCCCAACTGCTCCCCAATGGCTGTCCACTGCTCAGGGTGTGTGTTCATGGTGTGTGTTTTCACTGCTGTGTGTGTTTAAGGTAACGCAACTAAGTAATGCAACTAGTTACTTTTTTTGGGGACTAACTCAATATTGTAATGCATTACTTTCAAAAGTAACTTTCCCCAGCACTGTACTTGGATCAACACAGGCTCATTCTGAAAACGTAGCTACGCATAGCTGCATTTTATCTTTAAAACGAACGCTACGGGACGGTGTGACGCTGTTCCTTTTCTCGCTTACCAGCTGGCCATTAGCCTGTATGTGGACGGCTTTTCCGCGGGTCAATCCATGCTTTTTAAAGTACCATTGGTTGGGTTTAGGAAAGGAGGAGGGTGGGGGGATCAGTCGGTTAGTTAGTCAGTCAGTCAACAGCGGCCTCTGGTGGATTTTTATATGAGAACAGCAGGTGCAAATGGCGCTCGCTAGAGAAATTACAGATCTGAAAAAGCATACATAGCAGCCTCTGGTGAATTTGCAAAAAAACATAGCTCCTGGAATGTATTTTGCTCTCTCCAGAAATGTATATAGGGGTACGTAATCAGAATAGATTGACTTGGTTGACTTGGATTGGTCAAATGCAGAGCACCAATTCCGAGTACTTCACGTCACGTCTTTCACTTTCACTCAACTATCACAATATTTCTTATAGATCATAGATTCTTTCTTCTTTGAATTACATGAATTAAATGCATTTCTGGGGAAAAGTCAGAAGTTTGAGGCATGAATTTAGTCATTTAAATTCTAAGTTTATTTTGACTTTATTTGATGCAATTCTGACTTTATTTCTCAAAATTTTGAGTTTGTTTCACACCTCGGGTTTTTAGCTGCACTATAAAAATACAATTCTGAAGTGAAAAGCCTGAACTGTGAGATATAAAACTCAAACATTTATTCTAACTTTATTTATCTTGACATTCTCACAATTATAAGTTTATACCTTGCTATTTTTATAATTCTGAGAAAAAGGTCAAAACTGTGAAATGTAAATTTACAACCTGAAAAAAAGAAATTAACTCACAATTCTTGAGAAATAAGCTCCCATAGTTTCCCCCCCCCAGTACAATCTGTATAGTATTTTGAGCATCCAAACAGGATTTGCACAAGTTCTCTCCATCTGCAGTGTGGGTGGAGGTGAATACAAAGTGTTTGGCACAATGGAGTTCAACATCAGGAGGACCTTAAACCGCCTCAGGTATGTACAAGTACACCCACATTTCTTTAATTAGCACTTGTGGCAGGTTCTGTTGGAGAGTTCAGAAATATATTTTCTAATTTGTGCCTTTGATTGAATTTCAGAGCGCCTGCAACGAGGTCCTGACCCCAGAGTATTGCATAATATCCTCATCCTTGCTTCACTCCTTCCTTGTGGGTGTTGTCGGAGGCAAGATTAGCATTTCATTAATGTACTCCCAGGCGCAGGTAAAGCGTTAGCCTGTATGCATTGTGTGGGAGATTCCCCAAACTGTCTCATTCATGGTAAAGACCCATATGGCCACATTAACCTTTTCAGTGATTAAACAATACACTTGGCACACTAATCTATTTGTCTACCGCATGCATAATGATGCCTGTAAAATCACATTCTTTGTTAGCATGCAGGGTTGTATAATTTTATGATGCAAATAAAATAATTCTTACATTTTTTTTAATAATATGGCATAAGTGCATAAATTCAGAATGGTGACAGTATAAAGAGCAAAAATCAGGCAAGTAAAAAAAAAATCTTTACATTTTCTTCAATTTGAAACTCATAATGCTATGAAAATAGACTGTGGTAAGATTTTAGATTACTAACGGATTGTATTTTAGTTGTTGTTGAACCCATTATACATTCAACTTATTTTAAGACAACTGGGTTTAATAGAAGAAATTTGGGTAACACTTTATTTTGATGGTCCATTTGAGTATTAGTAGACTGTCTGCTTAATATCTGTTGACACTGAGATTTAACAGTCCTTCAACAGACATTTAACTGACTATAAGAAACTTTGCAATTACATGTCAACTTACACTAACCCTAACCCCAACCCCAACCCTAACCCCAACCTAACAGTCTACCTATAATCTAATGATAATTAGTTGCAATGTAACTTAAATTCAACAAACGGACCGTCAAAATAAAGTGTGACCGAAAATTGTGCAAGAAAAACTACATTACACATGACACTGCACAGAAGAATCTACTGTGCCAATCAACTGCAACAAGTGAAGTGTGTCAAGAGAAAACTTTCACTCTTTAGTTTATTTCGTTAGTTACTATTTTCATAAATTACTTTTAAATATGTTTACTATGCTGTGATTCACCTCAAAGCTGATTGGTTTGCTTTATGACTATTGCCTGCTAGAAATTTGTTGTTTTAAATAAAGTGCACGTTTTCATTACTACTTTATGTTTTAGTTCCAGCTCACTTGGATGATTGTAATAACAAAGTAGCTCGTGAGCTTGGTCGCATTAAAAAAAATGAGCTCAGACTGAGAACCTATACATAGGCTGTTTCTCAATGTACGTTTTTAGCGATCTTGCTTCATCGTTTTCTAGTGTAACGTCATCATCAACCGGCAAAGTTCAGATCCAAAACTCAAGACCGCAAAAACGGAGGATGCGTGAAAGTTCTAGGATGTGTTCTTGGTATCGATGTAAAGCGCAAGTGTGTCTGTGGTCTGGAGGTATTATAAACTTGATGACGACAACATTGCCATAGCAAACTGTGAGATATGTAAACTTGGGATTTCCTGGCAGAAAATTTAAGTTAAGGTGCTATTTGTTTTTGTATATATATATGTTTTTTATATTTACTATTGCACTAAAGTCCAAAAGTGAAGAATTTGTGTTATTATTTTATTGTTCAAGGTACCTTGATGAATGTTAAAATAAGGTAAATAAAAAATAAAAAAAGGATCATCCTGGATCTGTTTTTTTGCTCTTCTTTATTCTTTTTATGCATTGCAGAAGTATCAGATCGGGTTTCGGTATCGGTAAATACTCAAAATCAAATGACTCTGACTCAAGGGCAAGAAAAATCTGATCGGGACATCTGAGCACCAAACTAGCTCTAGAAGTCCCAGAAGTCATTGCGACTGAATAATGGTAGAAGTGCAGAACTTTATATAGATTTGTTATTAAAGTTCAAAGATAAAACTTATTTATCTCAGGAGTTTCTTTAAATGAAACGGTGAACTTAAACATTACATTGAACATCTTGTTAAAGGCATAACACATTAAGAGTGTTTATTTTCTGAAATTCATATTAAAATTATTATTTTTTGTATTGTGCAAGGTTTATTTGCAAGGTTTGTGTGCATGTTATATATATTGAAAAGGAAAAAAAACAATAATTTTAAGTAATTTTCCGTAAAAAATGTGTGAGGTTCACATGACCATCAGGAAGAACGCAGCATCTCATTTCTCACAGAACACGTTGTGTTCTCACTGCCTCCTGAGTTTGTCTTTCCAGATTAACCTGGCAAGACCAGTCCTCACAAAAATGCAAGTCCGTTCTCAGTGTTCATGGAATTGAGAAACAGCCACTGTGTTGGTTTCATACTGATTACTTTATCAAACAATATTAGTTTTCAACATGCACTCACTGCATTTAAAAGTAGACACTTCGAGCTTTCATATAGATATTTGTCTCATGTCTGTGTGTCTTGTTTTCACATTGTTTCAGTTAATTTTAGTGATGCATATATAAAAGCAGTTTGCAGAGAGCCGAAATAATGCAAACACTGATAATTTTTTATTTTATTTTGCAAAAGCACACCTTTTTTGCTGTTATTGTGAGTGTAAACACACAAAAGGTAGACACCTACCAGATTCAAATGGTGTATAACACTCATTTGTGTGACCAAAATCCAAGATAAGTATTCCTAGTATCTTTGGCACTGATGAGAAAAAAGAGATGCTAATCACAACGCTGTGATCTGGTGACCCCAGAGGGTTAACCCTCCTTTTTTTGGATCAAATGTATTGTTTTTGACCAATATAGGCTGGGATTCTGAGGATATTGTTAAAATAAGAACATTTACGACATTTATAATAACAGCAAAAGTAGCTATTATTATTTATCACAATTAGATTTTTTAATTTTTAGAACATTTCTCACGTCTAGTAAGGCTGCATTTATTTGATTAAAACAGTAAGGTCAGCAACATTGCAAAATATGCAGTAAATTTGATAACAATAATATTGCATAATATATCCATTATTTTATACGTCTGTGAATCATTCACAAATAATTCTAATTAGCTAAATGCTTATTTATTAGCACATTATTGTTGACAGAAATATATATATATATATTTTTTTTTAAATGAAATAAAAAAACAAACATATTTACTCCGGTTTCGCCCACAGTCCAAAGACATGCGCTATAGGTGAATTTAATAAACTAAATTGGCTGTAGTGTATGTGTGTGAATGAGTGTGTATGGATGTTTCCCAGTACTGGGTTGCAGCTGGAAAAGCATCCGCTTTGTAAAACATTCTGGATAAGTTGGCGGTTCATTCCACTGCGGCGACCTCTGATGAATAGAGGGAGTAAGCCGAAGGAAAATGAATGAATGAATAATGCATATTTATTTAAAATGATTCTCGTGGTTCACAACAAGTATTTTAGTACCTTTTTACGGAATGATTTTGAATGTCATTAAATCAAGTACCTTGTAGAAAATATTATTCATAATGGACCCCACATGAAAGCAAAGATTGCATACATTTATAACAAGCTGACACATTGTTTTAACCCAGATTTTGAATAAAGAGTTTCTCTTTTTTAATCTTCATAGACATCCCCCGTTGACCCACATGCATGAAAAGTTGGTGTAACATGTTCAGAACTCATTGAAGCTGAGTGGGGTTCATTTGCAGATACCCTAGGTGACGCTGTTCGTAGAAACATTTCCAGCACTTGATCTTTCCAGGTTCTATGCAGTTAATGCAGGGTAAAGCATCTCACCACGTATATGTATGCCTATAATGATCTTTCTAAACCTTTTCAGTGTGGGGAAAAAAATCCAGCAGGAATAAATCGGCTTAGTGGACAGAATTAGAGGGGAAGGGTTTGGAGCCAGGGTAAGATTAAGGAAAATTGTGTGAAATAAAAAGCGAGTGATCACGAGTGACTCTGTTCGTGCCTGTTTCTGGAGGGAGGGAGGAGAGAGAGAGAGAAAGGGAAAGAGAGAGAGAAAGACAGAGTGTGTGTGAGAGAGATTTTCATCCAAATCCATATCTATTTTTTAATCCTCGTCTGTGCGTAAACGCTGGTTACAGCCTTCGCGAGGAGACTATTTCGCAATGCAACGCTTTTAATAATCTTTACGCAATCTTCACGCAATCATCTTTGCATCCGTTGAAGTGCGCATTTGTTTTAAACTTCAATCTTCCCTCCGACACACTTGGACAGCATCATGACCAGTTTGTGGGATCGCATCCCGTTGGAATGGTGGGAATTACGCGGCGAGCTGCCGGAGAGCATGTAAACGCAAATGGAGTTTGGGATTTATTGCAAAATATGGGAAAGATGACCGTCTTGTCTTTGTGTTTTCTCTTGTGCGCTGATCTACTGCAAGTAGCTGTTGGTAAGTAATTCTTATGTTGTGTGTTTTATCATACTCGAATGCGCTGTTTATCAGAAAACGCGCGTTTCGGATTCCACGCACACGCGCGCATCCCTACCAGAAAGCGCTGCGTGCATATATTGAGTCGTCTTTTATATTTACTTAGATCAAGTTTGCTCGTTTGATGTGAGACGCCGCTTAGCGTGGATTTCCCGAGCATACCAACGGCTCAGCCGCGGCACTTTGGGGCATAGTGCTGGCTGGGTAAACGAGCAGACACCGGGTGAATGTCATTTTTCATACGGTACATTGTGAAACAGCAGGACGCTTGAACATTCTGACGCCCAGGAATAAATGAGGCTGAACGGATTAATGCCAAGAGCTGTTGACTTTAACCCTGACCGTATTTATTGTTGCATAGTCAAATCTCATGCATACAGATGCATCATTTGATTACTTCTCTTGAAAACGTGAAGAGTCACACATTTGGGCTTGATTGTTTTTTTGGGGGGGGATCAACTGACATACCTTGACCATGGGACTCACTCTCTCTCTCTCTCTCTCTCTCTCTCTCTCTCTCTCTCTCTCTCTCTCCGTACATTCATACACAGACAACAGCAAGCAGTGTTGCATTATGGGTTAATGTGCATAATTTAGATTCATTGTCCAGTATTTATGTTTTTAATTACTTTCCTTTTTCTTGTGAAATTTACGTTTCCAATAACCACATAAGTTAGTTACTCAAAGTGGTCTTAATACACTAATGCCCACTTTTTAAAATCATGAGCTGATTTGGTAACCATCACATGAGTAAATGGCTCATCCCTTTTCTAAACTGATCCAATACATCAAGTAAACAATGCCTTGTCATAATCCAACTTGCATATAAAACATTCTTGGAACTTGGAATTTTTTGACTTGTACCACCACGTGACAGTTGTGCAGATTACAACCATATAGTAACCGAATACTGTATGTTATTTGTTACTTTTCTGAAATAAGACAAATGGGAATGTTTGCTAAAAGAGTGCACATACCTTACATTTTTCATGTATTTAAAATGTCAAGATTTCCGAGCATTATGTATAGTTATGGGTTCACTCCCAGGAAACAGATGCATAGTTAAAACATGAGATTTTAATAGACTGTATATCATGTCCAAAAACCTGTGTCAAATGTGTAAATGTAAAGTTTGTCAGTTGGAATTATGAAAAAAAGATGAAGGGACCATCTAAATAATCAAAATATTAAATGATCCTTCATTTTGATTGATGACTACTCATACGAGTCTAGTCATATGAGACTAGTCATATGAGATACTTACAGTACTATAAGTATCACATGACAACTTGCTTTAGAACATTAGTATAATTATTATTTTTATTTTATTTTATGTATTTGCCGGCTACAGCATGCTTAGCTTTTAAACATAACATTTCTGTCTACACGTGATTCTGTCAACACTGTATACAGAAAATCTGTCAGTGGACCGATGCCTCCTCCTATTAGTAACAAACTGCAAGTGGTTGGGCTACTTCTGATGTGATGGATTGGCATTGGTCATTCTACTATGTCTATTGTCGACCAACCAAAAAACAAAAACAGTAAACATCTTGCAATTAATTTGTGTATTTAAAAAATAAAGTTGAAGTTTGGATAACTTTACAGCATGAACAGTATATTGCAACAGTATTGCGCAATATACAGTTCTATAAGTTCAAAATGTGTGAGACAAAGAAGACTGTGTACAAAAACATTTGTTCTAAATATAAATGTAAAGAGAGATCATACCACAACTTAAGGAGACTCATGAAGGATATCATTGAAATGGCTTTCAGAACAATTTTTCCACAATTGAAAAATAAAACCAATTGAACAACAGAGCCAATCAGAATCCATTCTGCTTTAACAAGGTTGAGCATTTAAAATGACAGACACTAAAACAAACTAATAACCATAACATTGTTATCCGTTAGTGTGAATGGTCATACAGTTATTTGTTTTTCTAGTCCTTCGCATAACTCAAATGAAAGCTACCAAATTGTTCATATGCTGACCCGATGTAATAGTAGTACTGAACACTGCACTATGCTATTCGTTTCTGTACTTTTACTCTGGAGTCTGGACATGTTAATATATTCTAAAGCAGTCACAAATTTACTGTAAATTCACAAAAAACAGCTATTCCCTCGCTGGACTCTCACTATAATGCTGTTCAACCGTAGAGCTTTTCAACCTTTGATTTATAAGATCCCACAAAGTTAAGCCTGTACTTTCTAACACCCTGATACCTGGAGGAAAATAGTTTTTTTTTTTTTTTTTTTACTGAGAAAGGACTTGCTTTTGTGAGTTTGTGACATTTCTAGCTGACTGTTATTTTCTCTTGCAAACAATGTGGAAAAAGAAATCAAATAACATTTTTAAATGTTAAATTGCCATATTTAGATGTCATCTTGCACCATTTTGACATCTTGTGAATGTTACAGCAGTACATCTATTATTGTTCTTCATTTCCAATTATTGAAAAAATAGATCATTATTGTTCTGTATTTCCAATGTTTCTAAACCAGATCATTATCTATCTATCTATCTATCTATCTATCTATCTATCTATCTATCTATCTATCTATCTATCTATCTATCTATCTATCTATCTATCTGTCTGTCTGTCTGTCTGTCTGTCTGTCTGTCTGTCTGTCTGTC
>CAIGQZ010032461.1:11875204-11891163 GCA_903798205.1 Danio tinwini | reverse complement strand
TCCATCCATCCATCCATCCATCCATCCATCCATCCATTTATCTACTCATTATTTACATATTTGCTTTTTTCATCCATCTCTAATATTAATATATTGGCTGTTTTCTTTCCATCCATCCATTCATCCATTATAATGTACTATTTATTTAATATACATTTTAGTTTTGGATATTTTTGTTTATTTTAATACATTTTTTATGGCTTTAGTTTTAGTAAACAATTTGTAAAAAAAAAAAGAAAATAAAGAACATATAACCTATACTCCCTAACTCCGTAAAATATTTTAAAAGGGTATAATGCAGTGTATTAGTGTTTTAAAGGTGTATTTACAGGTTTTTTATCTGTATATATATATATATTTTTTCGCATTGCATTAATTACCAATACATCATTTGTTTGTTTTTCATTTGTTCGTTCATCACACTGTCTGCCCAGTGAATTATTGACTGGTAGTGACGACATGAAACCATTGAAAATCAAGCAACATTTAAAACAAAAAAATGGCTATTTTCCTGTTCAGCACCAACCTTAACAACTAACAATTTAGCATATGATTTTTAGGTCTATGCAGTTCATAGAGAAATGAATAAATGTTCCACTAATGCTTTTGCGCAGCTGCAGAGAGCAGGCATTGACAAGGTGGCAAATCTCAAGGCTTCCCAAGCCAATACTGCCACTTCTTAACAGCAAATGAAAACAAACATAGCTCCAACATAAATCCATTTGAATATTGACGGTTGTAGCGTACCGGCTGTGTTCCCCTTTGCCTCTTGTCACACAAAGAGGGTAATGCTTTCTGCAAACTCTATACTCCAACTTAGTGTTGTAAGCAGGCCTCTGTATTGTGTATAAAGCTTTAAGGGCTTCAGTCAGCAGGGGGAGAATAGAAGAACACATATTGAGTAAAATCCAATGTGGCTGTGGTTGTAAAAAAAAAAAGAAGAGACTTGTTTATAGACAGGCTCATTGTGCGCTGATGCTGTACTTACAGTATTGCAGTCATATAAATGTGTGTTTAGGGAAGTGAATGGCCTTTCTGGTTGCGTATATTTGGCACAACCAATAGAAATAATTATAAATTCATTAAACCATCATTTTGTGATGAGAGGACAGAGTTAAAGTGATTAATTTGAGCTGTATTTTCATAAGCACCACTCATTTGAAATGAAAAACTAGGTGCAGATTAATAGCATTGCGGTGTTTATTTGTGTTTGGATGCTCATATCTGTGCACCTGCGAAATGATTCTGATTAATGAATCGACTGAGGTGATCTTTACCGGCATGCCTGTCCTTTGACATGGAAATTTGCTCAAGTTGGGCAGCTTTATCTTTTGTTTTCGCAAGCATAAATTAAATGATTACATGGCTATGCGCTGAGCTGCGGATTTGGCAGCCTTGTGCTGAAATTGATTACCTTTTGACATTTTTTTTTTGTTTGTACACAAAGCGATTGTCAACTCTGGGATGGCTGTTTTGAAACAACAGTCAAATTAATTCAGATTTAATTCATCTAGCAGGCTCTATTTCTCGAAAAAGACAAGGTTAGAACATGACCCCGGTGACACTTACATTTCAGTCCAGTTATCTTGGAGACACAATAAAGCATTTTTTACATTCCCATTCAAACTTTTGAAGGAGAAGGTAAATTGTACATTTCTTTTTGAAACATTTGGTCTTTTCAATGATCACATTTTGTCAAGGTCAGAAACTAAGCAGGACTTGTGTGAAAGGAAAAAATTTGTAGTATTTAAAATAAAAAAAATCTATACAAGATATCACAAGTATTGCAAGTAAAATACACATAGAAGTCCAATGGCATTTTTTAATATTCATGCCATTTACTGTTATCTCTGCTAAACAATATTCTGCATGTATATGCTTATCTAACTTTATAATAATATATCGTTGTAATTTAAGTAATTGTTTTAATTGTAATATGTTATAATACACATTGATTTAGAATCACAATCATATTCAAGGTGCTGTATGTTTTTGACTCTTCTAAAGCATAAAATACTGTGATATTATACCATAATATGTTTGCAGTGAACATTGTTCAGTCAGATATTCTGCTTTGAAAATGTCTGTTACATTACAGAACGTCTTTGTTTTGGTTCTTTTAACCCGCCTACTGCCAGTTTAGCCAATTATATTTCAGAACCCCGGACTGCTTTGTTGGAAAACAGAGTATTTCATTTATTCATTCAGAAAGACTCTCAAAGCATGCATTCGTGACCAAAATGCAACCTCCGGTAGACAGTAGCAGTTCCACATGAGGTGATTAATTAGCAAATAATAAAAATATTAAAAATGTAAACATTAGTTGAGCAGGTTACATTGTAACTCCGTGTCCTAACAATGCGTTACGTGACAAGATTTTCAATGATAAGCAATTTGGCTGTTTGCACTAGACGAAAAACTACTTAATAGCAGACACTGTAAAACACTCATTCTCAGCCACTAGACTTTTTCTGACAGGGTACTCGAGTGTCATCGAGTGTCAGAATGTTGTGGGACTGCTGTACGGGAGTTATTATTATGGGTTATAGATCGCAACATTTAGCAATTTTTATTTTAGTGTTTTTTTTTTTTTTTTTACAAAAGCATGACGGTAAAACATGAACGCGGTTATGAATGTATTAAAACATTTTTGTTTGTTTGTTTGTTGTAAAAATTCGTAATAATGACAAAAAACACAAATTTGTGGATCTCCTTACTTCCGGGTGCAGCCAAACTGCTGTTGTATCTGGTGTATTCTGGGAAATTTTCTTGGTTTCGAAAAAAAAATCATTCAAAGGGGTATCTACCTCTTCCCCTTAGCTTAAAAGTCATGTAAACTGGCATTTAAACTCACATCATTAGCATTTAACACTGAATAAAGCACATATTGTGTACCTGAGGTGATCATTGTCAGTTTTCTGTTGTTCAGCAGCAAGAAATAGAAGCCGTTTCTAATATATCAATTTGATGAGTTGGTTTGAACAAAAACTCATTTTAATATGGTAAATATTCTTTCTATCGCATGCAGTTGCTCTTATATAGAACACGACTTAAATCAGCCTTTAGACTCAATAGTCACTCTCTCTCCTGTTGGTCCTCAATCTGGCAACCTGTGCTTGCATTTGCATAAATAGTATATATATATATATATATATATATATATATATATATATATATATATCTAAATTACAACTTTTTTAGATTTAATTAAGAAGAAATTCCATCAGTATAAAAAATGCTTCTTTACATTTTTTTCAAGTACATATTAAATTGAATTTTAATTTCATGTGCTAAAATATGTAATATACATTGAATATGTAATTTTTCCACAGTTTTTTGTCATTATTTGATGAATGGCTTGTCTACACTACTCAAAGCAGGCTGGTTTAGGAATGACACATTCCTGTCCTCTCACATTGTTTGTATAAGTAGTTTTGAAAATAAATGCTCTGAATGACTGTTGCATTGAGTAAGTAGCAATCTAAAGCTCTTAGGCCATCTCCTCTGGATTCATCATTGAGATTCTAATGTGGGAGATATGCATCGCTTTAGCTGAATCATTGGAGTGGCTCTCGTCATAACAGGCACACAAAAAACATGTCAAGATGTGTTCTGTGCTCATACGGGATATGACTGTGTTATAAGATGAGGTGAATGAGTTCATATTTCACAGTCATATAGGGAAGAATCACTACAGTGATTCAGCAAGACAGTAACACATGAGCAGAATCATGCATGTCGAATAACATCTTCATATGGCCATTCATTCATTCATTCATTTTCTTTTCAGCTTAGTCCCTTTATTAATCATGGGTCGCCACAGTGGAATGAACCACCAACTTATCCAGCATGTTTTATGCAGCGGATGCCCTTCCAGCTGCATCCTAACACTGGGAAACACCCATACACACACACACACACACACTCACACACACACACACACACACACACACACACACACACACACATACACACACACACTACGGCCAGTTTAGCTTATTCAATTCATCTATAGCACATGTCTTTGGAATGTGAGAGAAACCAGAGCGCCCGGAGGAAACCCATGTGAACACAGGGAGAATAATGCAAACTGACCCAGCTGGGGCTCAAACCAGTGACCTTCTTGTTGGGAGGCAATTATGCTACCCACTGCACCACCGTGACGCCAAGTTCATATGGCCATCATAACACAATTCAATACTGGCTCAGTGGTTAGCACTGTCGCCTTACACAAGAAGGTCACTGGCTTGAGTCCTGGTTGGGCCAGTTGGCAATTCAGTTTGCATGTTTTCCTTGTGTTCCCATGGGTTTCCTCTGAGTGCTTCGGTTTCCCCCACCGTCCAAATACATGCTATAGGTGAAATGACTAAACTAAATCGACTGTATTGTATGAGTGTGAATGAATGACTGTATGGGTGTGCTGGGCTGCTGCTGGAAGGGCATCCGCTGCATAAAACATATGCCGGAATAGTTGGCGGCTGTGGTTACCCCTGATAAATAAGGGACTAAGCTGAAGTAAAATGAATGAATATCACATTATGGCCAGTTGCTATGTCTGTTTTGCTTTGATAAGGAACATGCATGTACATGTTTGGTTTCTGAATGCATTCAAGATATCAGTTAATAACAGTGGTGGATGAAGTACAAAAATCAAAATAAAGTATTGCCCTTATTGCCAATACTGCCCTTAAGTATTGCCAGATCTTATCATAAGCTGATAATCATACTGATAATTCATGAGAAGTCATGTGAAAACAACCACATTCACACACGCAACCTCATTTAGAATCAGCGAATCATCGTTTACTCAAAAAATGACTTTTGCTGCTTGTTTAAACTACTTATTTAACATGTTTTAAAACAACACAATTCTTAAGGGTTTTTTTTGGACAACTTAATTGTTTTATGTTCAATCCACTTAATCTTTATGGATTTTGTGGAACCCAGTATTTGTTACAATGTTTACTGGATTCATTATATGGAAGACTCACTCTGAACGGATCATTTGAATCAGCGAGTTGTTGACATGTCATGATTCTGAATGTTTCAGGACAGTCTTATGAACACCCCGTCCAAGTAAAGTATCACTGTGCAGACTTTCAATCTCTGCACGGTGTGTACACATTTTGTACAATTTACACATTTACACAAGAACATGGTTGCAAACAATTTATTTGGGCTGAATTTAAACAAATTAAGTTGAACATTACTAAATTTAGAGGCAGCACGGCGGCTCAGTGATTAGCACTGTCACCTCACAGCATGAATGTTGCTGGTTTGAGTCCCGGCTAGGCCAGTTGGCATTTCTGTGTGGAGTTTACATGTTCTCGCCGTGTTAACATAGGTTTTCTCCGGGTGTTCCGGTTTCCCCCAGCAGTCCAAAAAGATGCTCTGTAGGTGAATTGGCCGTAGTGTATGTGTGTGTGTGTGTGTGTGTGAGAGAGAGTGAGTGTGTATGGGTGCTTCCCAGTGCTGGGATGTGGCTGGAATGGCATCCGCTGCTTTAAACATATGCTGCAATAGTTGGCGGTTTAATAGTGGCGACCTTTGAATAGAGACTAAGCCGAAGAAAAATGAATGAATGAATTACTAAATTGAATTAATGTTTTTTTAATATATTTTTTTATTCAGTCCATATAAATTGTTTGCAACAATTGATTTTTTTCAGTGTATAGCATCATCCATGTGCCTTCTGATCTTTTATCCATTACAAAGGTATGTGCTGTAGTAATGTAGTATTTGTGATGATAGTTGGTTAACTAAATTGCCGATAATTTACAGTAGGTATGATTGAAATGTGTGAGCGCTATGATGGAGTGTCCCAAAACGCTGCAGGCTGCATCAATCCAGCATAGTGGTTTGGAAAATGGATGTGTGTATATTTTATCTGACCACTACACTATAGCATATCTGCTGAGACGCACAGAATAACAGTGGCATTTTGCAGTGATATGCATCTCTCTCCAGATGCGACAGTGGCTTTCTCCGGCAAACGTTCACACTCTCCATTAAATTCCACTTGCAGCCATTGGCTTCCCGAATCTCGTGACCAGTGCATTTCCCCAGCCATATATCCTAGACGCTGCAGGCTTGTGGCTATGTTTTGACTGATTCACACCTCCTAATAAGTGCTTGATGCCCTCTTGTTTTACTTGTTTTTTGTGTCTTGCCATTTATATTAGTAAGTTCACCTGTTTGCACCATCGAACAGATTGAAAAATTCAGCCAAATAGCATGTCTTATAGTAAGCCCATTTGCTCTTATTAAGGTGTTGAAAGAGGTTATGCATTGATTTCTCAAGGTTATTGTGGTGTATATTGATTTTACCCTCTTACCGCATTCATTTAAAGCCTTGCGCGGTTAAAGTTCATGCTTGAACTTCTCAATAATGAACCTCTAATAATCTTTATTCTAGTCTTCTTTGGAAGTCTCTCTTTTGCACGAGTGGACACAAACAGATGACACACACTTCAGAGCTTTTTTTAAGGATTATTTTTCCTTTTATCTCAATATTCGGGAAGATCATTCAAGTGTGCTGCCCAGAGTCTATGAAATTCAAGAGCGCTGTCATTTCCTGGAACTTATTATCTCTGCATAGTGGATAATGTTTCTTTTTTGGTTCTTTAGGAAACGACAAATATATATCTTTAAAAGGTCATTAACTCAAAGCAAACACACAGCTGTTGGCGGAGCACTCGAAAGATAAAGTGGCGAACACAAGACGAATGAATTATCATCCATCTTAACAGTTGGGAGCAGGTTCAAGGGTCAGTGTTTAGGGAACAAAGCCTGTTTTGATGAGAATTGTGTAGGTAAAAATATATCTTTGGTGCTCTGGAATAAATGCAGCACCATTTTGCATTTATTCCAAGGTTAATGCATCCTATAAATACAGCTCCACCTACAGTATTGTTGAGAGAATCCAGGGTCGTAGCTCAGGTGGCCATGCAGTCTCTTGAGAGGCTGTCTTATACATCAGCAACAGATGTACAGGCTTTTATGTGTCTGAATTCAAAATTGACCCAGTGGTGAGATTTAAAGTGGTCATGCACTGCCTTTTAAAATATATTTTGTTCACTTCCGCTTACGTTTCCATGTAGTCATTCAGCAGATGCTTTTGTCGAAAGTGACTTCAACTGAGGAGCGATTCAACAAGGAGAGGCAATATACACAATAAGTGCTAATTATACAAACAAACTGTCGCTTACATAATGATTTGTCAAACAGATATATTTTCAAATATCTGTATTTTCTTTTTACTTTAAGTAATGACCGCATCAGAAAACACAATCTAGATTAGGTAGATAGGTGTGTGCTCCGGTTTCCCCAACAAGTCCAAAGACATGTGCTGGGTGAATTGAGTAAGCTAAATTGTCCGTGGTGTATGCGTGTATCAGTGATGTGCGGTGAGGTTTGTGGCTGGTGAGGCACTGACACTTTCAAAGTCAAAAGGCATATGTACAAACAAATCCACCTGATATATTTGCCAACCACTGATTGTGTTTCATATATCATGTCAGCATTGTTTCTATACACATGGCAGGTACATATAGGGCCAAGGAAGAATGTAAAATGGATAGCGATTAAATATGCCTCCCAAAAACACCCAGCTGTATGCTACAGACAACAACAACAAGCGACTACACAACACCATAACGGATGCACTCTCTCTCTTATTCACACACACACACACACACACACACACACACACACACACACACACACACACACACACACACACACACACACAAACAAACAAACAAACAGCACCAAGGCAGATGTGCACGCTCTCTCTTGCTTGCTCTCTCTCTCTCTCTCATTCACACACATAAGGGATTTACACACTGGTCTTACCTTTACAGTAACGTTACTTGTAAATGAAGTCTTGACATGAATTGAATTACTTTGAAATGATTGCTTTATCTTCTGTCTTATCCTTTGAAGCAAGTCCTTTAGCTCCGGCATTAGTCACCCATTATTTATTCACATTTTGAATGAAAGTCCATTTTTGAGAAATTTTTGAGCTGATGTGATACATGTTTGCAGTCAGTCAGAGCAAAACAGACTCCTATTGAACTTTACTGCATAGAAGAAGAGCAACCACTGAACAAGAATAAACGTGAGCTCAGGTGCGCCCTCTTCATTGCGGCAAGATATTGCCTGCATCACCTCATGTCTTTTCAGTGCAGCTTTATGTCAGATTTTAACACTAAATAAGTGAAAGACATACGTGGAATATATTACATATTATATGGAAAGCGGAGACATATAATAAAAATGTCTAGAATTTATAAAAACATTTTAATGAAGCCTTACATTGGTAGCATACACTGAGTGAGCAAAAGGGGCGGGCTCAAGCCAGTTTGCAAGGGATTGTGCAATCGATCGAGAGGCTCAGCTCGGGCTGCCTCACCTCTTTCCTACACTGTAACTGAACAGGAAATACGCAAAACACAGCGATTTTAATCATAAAAAAGATTGAAATCATTTGAATCATAGAAAAATTGCATCTATAGCACAGATCAGTGGAAAAATATTGATTTTATCATTAGTATACATCTCATGATGGCAGGTGAGGATGATGACAGGTGAGGCCCTGCCTCCCCTGACCGCACGTCCCTGGTGTGTATGTCCTGGTCCTCCAGGTTGGGGGTTGACTGTTGGGCTAATGACCCACCTCATAAAAATTAGATGTTACGAAAGCGGCTAAATATCAATTTTAATATAAATGGCTCTGGGAGTAAGTAAATAAATAAGATAGGTGTGGTGGGTTGTAGACTTGACAGGCCCTATTAAATATATATTTTTAGCCCAATGCAAAATGATTACTTGCTTACCTATAACAATGTTTATAATGCTGCTATCTTGAAGTTATGATGCAAACATGGAAAATGTATTTCTGTTATTTTATTGGTCAGTAAATGAAACCATGACAAAGAACAGCCATTTCTAAACTAATTCAAATGTGTTTTGAAAATGATTTAATCCAAAGATTTCCATATGCTGTGATGAACTGTGTTATAGATTAGATTTAATTTAATTTTACATGTTTGCTGAATCACAATAATTATAGGACCCTAGACTTGGAAGTAAACGTCCACTGGTAGCAAACAATTTTGCTTATTTATTTATAACAGGGGTGACAAACTCAGTCGCAGCCCTGCACAGTTTAGTTCCAACCCTGTTCCAACACACTTAAGCTGTGCTCACAATGCACTTTTCTCCCCGTAGACTTCCATTCATACGCACTAGTTTTGCAGTTCGCTGCTTTGGAAAGTTCAAGCTTGATGAACTCTGACCTGCAAAACTGCATCACATGACTGCGTGAGACCAATCGAAGATCAAAACATGACCTTTCTGTACCGAAATTTAAAACATGGACCGATCGCTTACTTTTTTAATGTCTAATCATCTTGTTTAATCCCGCCCCTTTTTGCAGCAACATACAACAGAATTTCGCACGCACAAACTCTAGTGTGACTGAAGCATTACCTGTATAGGTTTCAAACAAGCCTAAAGAATTTAATTAGTTTGATCACGTGTGTTTATTTAGAGTTGGAACTAAACTGTGCAGAGCTGCATGCAGCCCTTTTTGAACTGAGTTTGACCCCTGTGATTTATAAGATTAGATCCCAGTGTTTAAAAGGACAGCTCTGCCCACCACTAAACTTTGCATGTATGTTAGATAGCCTGCATCCTTAACAAATAGACACAGATCTGATTTAGTTAAAAAAACTTTTAAATACTATACATAGCAGATAATCTCAATAGATTTGTTCATATGTTTATGAACAATTCCAGCGTTATGGATGTGACATTTGCGGTAAAAACTCAAAACATAAATTCACATAGAATGTTAGATGTGAACATTATATTAAAACATCTGTTTATTATTTTCCAAAACAACTGACCACAGAGTTATGGGAGCAAAAAAATATAAGTCTGTAAAAAAAATTTTGTACTTTAAATGAGGAAAATAAACTTCCGTTATGGATGCGACCAAAAAAGTCTGCGAGTTTGCAGTATACAACAAACTTTGTAGAAATTCTGTCAACTGCACAACCCAAAAGAAATAAGGATAATCAAAAGGATAAGAATCGGCTCACTATAGAACAAACATGTTTGATTTTATTTGATTTAATATTTTTGCATTTATGAGTAAAAAGTGTTATGGATGTGACAGATGTGAAATTGCCACTTGTGTAACTTTGGTAAATTAAATATAATAGTTTAAAAAACATTGACAGATACATTTTTGTGTATTTCTAAACTACTGTAAAATACAAGCCTACACAAAAAAAACAACAACTTTTTTTTTCATGGCAAGGTTGACATTTGCATGGAATTGCTCATTATTATATACATAATAAAGTCAGTTGCTCACACATATTTTCAGAACATTTAGCATTCAATTGTGCCATGTTTGTTTACCAATCTGCTGTAAATTTAAGTTTAATTCAATTCATCTTTATTTCCATAGCGCTTTTACAATGTATATTGTGTCTAAGGAGGTTCACATAGAAGTTCTGTCTGTCCAGTTCTTAGAGTTAAAGTTTAGTTTAGTTGAACAAAGGGCCAATTTCTTCACTCAAAAATGACTTTTGCTACTTGTTCAGACTACTTATTTAAAACACAAACAACACCTTATTAAGGTTTTTTTGGGACAACTTAATTGTTTTATGTTCAGTCCACTTAAATTTGTAAAAAAAAGATTTAGTCAACTTAATTTGTGTTAACTCTGTCGTGGGTCAGGTATGATCTGGGCTTCTCTGTTTCAGCTGTTGCCCCTTACAATCAGCACTGGTGCGCACGCATTACTCAACTGTTGCTCTTTTGATCTGATTCTCTCTCACTACATATACTTGCTCTTTATTGAGGCTGATTGGCAGATTATTGTGATGACGTGTCTACATACTCTGCTCTATAAAAAAATCGGGGTTCCACACAATTGATTTGTTTTGGGACAACATGAAGGAAATAAGTTAACTTGTTAGTTTTTGCAAATTTAAGTGGATTGAACATAAAACAATGAAGTTGACCCCAAAAAAAACCCCATCAAGAATGATGTTGTTTTAGCTTATTTTAAATAAGTAGTTTGATCAAACAGCAAACATATTTTTTTGAGTGTGTGCTGTTTTTATCACTATTGCTGTTACCAGTTTTGTTCTTGTCTAGTCCTGTCGAAGTGTCGTTCATTGTTTGACATCTTACCTGTGATCTACGCAGTCATCCTGCTGTTTTGAGTCCAGCTTCAACCTTCGTGCTCACCAGCTCCAGCACATTCTCTGCTACTGGGGTTCTCTCCTCACCCTGCTCGTTCAGCCCTCCTCGCCACAGGTCCCGAGGGTGAAGTTTCTGTTGCTTAAAGTCCAGTCTGCGTTCCCCAATGATGGCCGGTGAACGGCAGCTGCTTTTGTTCACTTTGAACTGTTTAATAACTTTCTGTTTGAGCATTATCTGTTTTATGTATTCTGTCCAGCCTTGACAACATGGAGGAATTACCAAGCATTTTTACAGTGCTACTAATGCAGTCTGAGTCATTCACTCTTTATAATGTTGGGATTAAAAAGGAAGAAAATGCAAGGAATGTTTATTTTTTTTACACATCTTGGCACTGCACACTGTTCTGTCTCATCATTATTATAATATAGTGTGACTTTGTGGGCAGAACTAAACAGGCAGTGGTGTAAAAGTAGGCCTTGATCTTCTCCTGTGGAGGTAAATAGTAAACTGGCTTCCAAATAAGCTATTTTTAGACTAACAGTAAAGATTTGAGCTCTGAAATGTATAGTATGATTTTTTTAATAGTATAGCAAACTTTTATATGTCAAACAATCTGGGGAAATTGGCTTCATGTTGCCTCTTTTTAATAGAGTGAGAAACAGAGCTCTTTTTTTTTTGACGGCCCAAGGTAAGTTTCTACTGCATGAGGGAAGGTTGTGTCGGCTGTATTAGTTGGGAATTAAAGGACCGTGAGCTGATCTGAGGCTTTCTTCTGTCCTGTTTCTCTCAGCCTGTGACAGCTGGGCTCGACTCAGAGGAAGTGAGAATAGATATTGGCAGGAAAGAAGAATGTGCCAGCCTTTCTGTCCACCAATCGTTGGCCACTGGCACGGAGCCTCAGTCGCTGCTTGCATAAAACGATTAGACAATAAAAAGGAAAATCATTAGGGGATGGACGATTTATGGTTTATGTTCTAAAATTGACAGCTTCTTTATGCTGCTTAGATTTCGACTGTCCAAATTCAGGTTAGCGGAGACTCATCCATGTTAATTCTGAATGCCCCTGTGTTAATTTGAGAGTGACAACAGCACAAACATAAAACGATCTGGCAAATTGCACTTTCCATTGAAGTTTTGCAGCCGTTCCCCTCCTTTACAGTTAAAGCAATGGATTGAAAGCGATTGGCCAATTTTAGAAGAATGAAATCTTTTTAGTGTATTTTGTGTTCTAAGTATGCTGGCTTTTTTCATTGCATTCGCTTTTGTTCTGTTGACAGTGCAGTTATTGGTCTTCCATTTTGGCTTGAACAGCTATTTGGCTGCACGGATCAACTGATGGATCAAGCCTGTGTAATAATCAAAAGCCAGTATTCAGTAATTACCCCCCAAAATGAAGTATTCTAAATATTTTGTCCTTACTAGGGCTGTGCAATTAATCACAATCACAAAAAATCACGATTTAAGCACACGTGATTTCTAAACCGCATAAGGCTACGATTTTATCTATTAATTTATTTTGATTTTTATTCAGAATACATTCTTGTGTGCATGATTTTAATATGTTATCCAATCAGAGCTGACGCAGCGCACCGGGCAATTACAGCTAAGCTGAGCAGGAGAAAGATGTTGACCAGCTCACTCCGTGCATGACGAAGTTGAGCGGGAGAACCGAATAGACCAGTGGGAGGAAAGAACATAAAATATGGATGCAGGTAAAAATAAAAATGATTTGCAAAGAGAAATTCTACGTCAGCCGTTTGGGAGTATTTTGTATTTTGGAGAGAGGATGTGTCACAGAGCAAGGTTATTTGCAAGGTTATATCCAACTAAATGGAGCAATACTACAAATATGTTCCAACATTTAAAACAGCGTCATAAAAAACTGCATGATTAATGCATGTCGAAAAGTCTATCAAAACTAACAAAAGCACACATCAAAGCCAGCCTGAACAGACTGAACAAGTATCCATTGTTCAAGCATTTGCAAGCGTCGTGCCTTATAAGAAAGGAGGCACAAAGAAATTACAGACGCAATCACCTGTCATATATGCAAATATATGATGCCTGCGCACATCGTCAGTAAAGTCAGCTTCCGAAGACTAATACAAACACTTGACAAAAGATACCAGCTGCCATCTTGCACTCATTTCACACAATTTGCTATTCCCAAAATGTATGAGAAATGTAAGGCGGGCATTGAACACGAGCTCAAGCAGGTGAATACTTCACCATAACCACACATATGTGGTCCAGCAGAATGATGGAGCTGTACATGAGTTTACCGGTCCACTATATTAATGCCAACTTTGAAATGAAAAGTCGATGTTTGCAAACAGCATCCTTCCCAGATGATTACACTGGAGAAAATATATCTGAAGGTTTAAAAGAAACCTTAGCATCATGGGGACTTTGTGAAGAGCAACAAGTGTCTATCACCACGTTTATTTTGTGTTGTCTGTTTTAAAACACAATTTTACTACAGTTTTGTTTGTTATCTTAATACTATGCTATATAATTGTGAAATGTTTTGTTATGCACTTCTTGTCAAGAAGTTCTTCTTCTTATCAAGCCCCGGGTCGCCAACATTGGTATAGGATCCGATCGCAGCGGACGCCCGATACACGCTTCAAAGTAAACTTACTAACACCACAGTAAACAGTACTCGGTTCTCAACAGTGTTATTCAGACACCTCAGCGTCGAAAGCAGTGCAGTTAAACACAAGCTTATTGCTTATGTTAAGTATGACACACATTCAGTTTTAATCCACACAGCAGCAAAAGCTGAACTATTCTGAACCTTGACCGCTGCACGTGTGCAGGATCAGCTAACGGTGGCCATAGCAACGACAAATGGCAGTGGAACGAGCTCACGAAAGCATTTAAATCTGTAAACAAAGCAGCACGCGTCGCGTTTACAACGTTGCATTAGACGCGATATGAGAATATAAAGAGTTAACCTGATACAGTACACGCGGTTACTAGTAACAAAACATGTAGATCATTTCTATTTGCAATCATTGCTGTAGCATCCTCGCCCGTGAACTGCTATATGTTCAAAGTGCTTACCTGTACTCTGCTTTTCTAAACGATCACATCCCCAGCCAGGAGGTTGTAGCATCCTCTGTCCTCTGACAAGCTATCTCTGCGGGCTCCCGCTCTCCATTCGCAAGCCTTTTCAGTGCTGCTCACCAGCCCGAAGCCCAACGTCCAGCAGCCAGCCGGTGTACCTAATAATTTGTCCTTATTTTGTCTGCACCCCTGGTGTCTTGTCTGTCCATTACAAGATGGAGGCAGAAACTAATGCATGAGCTGTGTAGTGATAGATCGCCTATTGTAAGCGTGCAGATTTCTGAACGACTCCTTTCCTTCACACTTCCAATAATATCCAGGTAAACACAGCGTCTTCATGAGCGTCTTGCTGCTGTGTTAGTGGGCGAAGCCGCAGGTTTGAATTTTGCCAGGTCTGCGCGCGCAATCATGTTTCGTAACGACGTCACGCCGAAACGGCTGAAGACTCGTTTTGAAGACGATTAATTTAAACCACTATGAGTCGACTCTTTTATAGATGAATCAATAGTTTTAAAAACTGTCCACTTATAGATTTAAGCTTTAGCTGGATATTTCACTTCACTAAGAGCTGTGTTACACACTACATGGAAGGTCATTTTCAAAAACCCATAATAGGGGCTCTTTAAGTAGTTGGAGCATTTTAATTACTTGCAGTCTCCTCCCTTACCATAGTAAGCTACCCCCATATAACGCATATGTGATAATTCTCGTCAGTACGTACTTATTAGTGCGTAATTACTAAACCGATACCGAATTGTTCGCATCTGCATCGCAGTGCATTCAAGAAACAATTAATTTAGACACTCCTAGTATTTTTTTAATCCTCTAAAAGTCTAGTCAAATCAAAGCCTAGTTTTAAATCAATATTCACAATGTACAGCAGCATTTATACTATTTTACTTCTTCAAAAAAAAAAAAAAAAACATTTTAAATCCATTTTATAGTCATGTGACCTTAACCAGGAAGTAAAACCACAGACAGGACACCAGAAGCCACAAGGGAAGGTCAAGGTCAGTGAACTCCTTAAAAATATGAGATAGTTAAAGCTTTTGTAACATGGCAAGGCTGTATTAAGTTGTCAAAAGTATAATAGTGCATCCTGAAACAAATCTGCTGCTTGTTTCATTTGCTTAATTACCATTTCAAAAAGCAAAACAATTTTTAGACACTTAGTCAGAAGTTAATTTAATTACGCTCCACTTAAATTGCTACGCTGGCAGTTTTCTTAATATGTTTGTGTTGTGTGATTGTGAATAATTTGTTAACAGCTGCAAGTTGAATTAAATTTTTAGATGCTAACAATACGTAATGAATTGAAAGGTTATTTCAAATGCATCTGATGACTGTTTGGTGTTTATTATTATTTAATTATTTAGCGTTTCTGTAGATTTTGTTGCTGCCGTTCTGCTGCGGCCTTGCGTTTGTGGTTGGTTTGCGGGTGGTTAGATGATGTATACAGCTTTACTTAGCAATTGTTACAGTATATCAATGTCATGTAGACATTAAGTATGCAAAAAGACTTACTTCACACATTAAAGATTCAATAGGTGATTGTCTTCAGAAACATTTTTTGTTATGCTGCTTGAAAGTCTCTTCACAATCCTGATAGCAGTCATTCAATTAAGTGGTTCAAACGTATTCATATAATTTAATACTATGTTAAAGGT
>CAIGQZ010032461.1:11864435-11874804 GCA_903798205.1 Danio tinwini | reverse complement strand
GCTGGAACAATTTTTGCTTCATTCTGCTGTGGCGACCTCTGAAATAAAGACTAAAAAGGAACATGAATGAATGTTACATTTGATTAAAGAAACCAAAAAGAAAAGATTAAAAAAATATCACCACCACTTTGCTCAACTGTTATATTTTTATCCACCTGAAAACATCCAGAACAAGCAGGTAAACAAAAACAGAGTGGAGTTAGATTTTTGCAGGTTATAGTTTATTGCTTACTGTAGTTCACCCAAAAAAGAACATTTTGTCATCATTTATTAATCCTCCACTTCTTCCAAGCCTTTTTAAGTTTATTTCTTCTGTTGCATACACCGGAAGATATTAAAGAATGAAAAAAATCCCTTCCATGGTACAGTATTTTTGTTCCTACTTTGGATGTCAAAGGCTGTTTTTCCCCCAGCATTCTTCAGAATATCTTATTTTGTGTTCAACAGAAGAAAAAAAAAACTTAAAGTTTAAAATAAATTAAGAGACGAGGAAATAAAAAATTGGGTGAGATATCCCTTTAACATAGCTTCATTACTTGTTCATTTTTAAGCCTCCACTAAGTTACTTTTTCATTCAATCACTCATTTATTGAAAACCATTTGTGAAATGTATATTGCAATTTGCACATTTTACATTTTTTTATGTATTGCACAGATATAAGATCATTTTTGCAGTTGAAGTTTGTTTTTGTCGTTCTGTTATAAGCTACTGTATTTGCAAATAAAACACAAAACACAGCATTTTTCATATCAACCTTACCATCCCATAGTTTTTTAAATAATATATTCTCCTTTTTCAGAAAACAATTCCCTAAGTAAAACTGTGATACATTTTTTTCTAATTGTTGTCACCCCAATATGCTTAACAACATGTCACATCATCTAGATTGAGTGTGCAGGTAAATAGATAAACCTAAAATTAAACAATTTGTTAGTTGTCTTGGGAGAGCCGTTATGGTGCTAAGTAAAGGAAAGGAAAAATGGTGTGAGGCCATTAACATATTTTATTAACACCAAGAAATGGCTTTACTGCGAAGTTGACTTAGTGCTTGGCTGCTTCGGATTCCTGGGAGAGAAACTCTGAGGACTTAAAACTCCCAGAGTACAAATAATAGAGAGGGTTTCTGCCCATTATCCCAAATGTCCTGTTCTTTATGTGTCCTCTCGAGAGTGATGCAGATGAGAGCAAATCTACAGGGTTTGCATAATAGCAACTGAACTTACTTTGGCCTTTACCATTTTGGCGGTGTGTATTATCACATTCTGCTAGGATATGTCTCTGGAGTGGGCCATTTTTAATGCAAGACAAATGCCATGGGTAACAGAAGTTGGGATTTGTCCATGAAACAGGCTTTTTTTAGACCCTGGGAACTTCAAGGTTTGAGGCAGGCATGTAAAGGCAGGGTTTTCCCTTTAGAAGCTACACTGTAAAACTTTGGGTACATTTATGGAACACTAAATACAGAAAAAAATGTGTCTGTTCATTAACACGACAACACTACTTTGGTGGAAATTGCAATCTTTTGAAAGCGGATCATTACTGTTTTTACGCAAATTACAGAAATACTGTATAAATGAACAACACAGTTATATTATGAATATGCATTTAGTCTATTAGCAATAGTGGGCTGGCATACATGATATATACTTTTTTGTTGTTTATCATGGATCAGTCATTGGGGATCATTTTAACAGTCTGTTTGCATAACTTTTCCAAAATTTAAGAAAAAAAATGGACACACTTTATTTCAATGTATAATTCATGCTATTAAGAAACCATTGACAAACCGTTTAAGGCCCTGTCAAAACAAAAACCTGTATTTTCCAAACCGGTTTAGTTGTTGGTGGTGTTGTTTTTTTATGAGATTTGAGCATTGATCCATAGTATTGGGTGATTGAACCAAAACCTTAAAAAAATTCTGGCCAAGGTGAAGATTTTTAGAAAAACTATTTACAGTGTGGTTTTGTAGCTCTACTTACTATGTTTTTCTCCTCATAAAAATTTTCAGCTCTAGTTGAATTATTTGAAATGCATAGTAGGAAATTACACGATTAAGCGACAAACATGTAATGCTGTGTTCACATCAGATGCGACACGTGTGAATAAATTGCACTATTTGCACATAATTAGACACGTGAACATATCGAGTTTACTCGATTCATGCGTGTGTCTGCATGAAATTTACTTCACAGTAGATCCGGATTTGCATCATGGGAAGGGCTTCCTTCTGCCTGGTGACTCCAGCTTCATTGCTAAATGGCTAACATGGATTTTATTGAGAGAATAGCTGTGTTTATGTGCTGTAGGAAAGCTGAAAAATTGCGTAGATTTGTTTGAGTCCACTAGATCCTTTCAGAGGTGCACCCAACTCTGTGAGTTCATGAAACTATACCTGGAGGCTTGGATGGAGGCTTTCAGTGGTGCTTCTGACTGAACCAAGCTGTTGTCCAGTGTCGGAAAAAGGATTTCCACTCGGGACACCAACAACAGGCACTACATCATAATCACGCCCCTACAAGAGCAAGATCATGATTGGTTAATGCAGCGCAAATTTCTGCTGAAGTTCAAAATTTTCAACTCGAGCGATTCGCACCGCAGGATGTCTGTTCGTGTCTTTGCATTGACTTAACATGTAAATCACTAGCGATTGATGCTTCATTTGTGTCTGGTGTGAACGCACTATCACACATTCCGAGTCATCAATTCCATGCAATGGCCCGCCTAATTCTGCTTTTGGTTTGAGCACAGCATATTGCTTTTATCGCCACCTGCTGGTCTGGCATGGCTATGACAGTGCATTACAATGTGTTTTATGTGAACTGAGAAAGTTAGTTGTTGGGTTTAGGTATTGGGTAGGATAGTAGAATATGATCATGCTTAATAAATACTAATAAATCACAAATATCTTAATAATTGGTAGGTAATAAGTCACTAGTTACAAGGGTGAATAGTTACTTAAACTAAAGTGTTACTGAAAACTCTTCTGTTTTTAAGTGCATCATTGCTATATAAACATACAAAGAGTTCAGATGCAAAACCCTTTAAATCCATCAGACCTCTTTTTTTGTAAATCAGGCTCCTTTTTCTATCATGCTCCTATAATTAGACTGAGAAGTTTCATTTTATAGATAATGAAAATGTTATTAGCTGGTAAATAAAATAACTTTTTTTCAAAAATGTCACTTTAGTCAATTCTTTGGTTTTAAAACAAGGTAGATTTTCTTTTGCACCAAAACCAGCTAAATCCACTTGTGCTTTTTTTGTTGTTGTTGCAAAAAACTCTAAATCCACCTTATGGAACAAGACAGTGTAATTAGTTGAAAAATCACTGAAGATGCTTTTTAAGAAATTATTTTACTAAACATAAAACACATTACACAATCCACCTAAAATGAAAAGTACATAAATCTGTCAAGTAAGTGATGGTTCATTCTGCTGTGGAAACCCCTGATAAACCAGAGACTAAGCAGAAGGAAAATGAATGAATGAAATCTGTCAAGTATGTGCATTAATCAATAACAATACAACTGACGGTAATTAAATCTTAACAACCTGTTGTCATTTCTGATGTTTGGAATTTAGATTTAATGTAAGTAGAGCAATGTAAACATTGTAAACTAAGCTTGTTAGATTCAAATAATGCAGTGTAAAAACATTGTGAAACATCAATATCTGTGCAGTGTCCATTAACATAAAAAGCTTATCAGGCGTATAGGTAATATAAAGTAATATAAATAATAAAAAAAAAATAGCTTACATAAGCAAATAAAACACAAGGTAGGCCTACTGGGCAAAAAGGCATGTCTTTCAGACACTTTTAGAAGCTGTCATTCATTCATCCTCACCATACTCACGGTCTTGGTCTCATTTTTGTCTCTTGTTTATCCTCATAGCATCTATGTGGGATAAAAGAACGACATCTTAACTTCGTCTTTCACGCAGTTGCTGTTTAATGTATAGTAAATCGGACTCATTCAAAGTAGCGTCACTGCAAAAAAAAAACAACAACAAAAAACCATTATGAATGCATGTTACACTTCTGACTGTACATTGTGTTTTCTTTTTCTTATAATGCAGAGTTTTGAGGTAAGGGACATTTTCATTTGCCTGTCATTGACAGTCGGACAGCCTCATCCTGTTCATCAAACTCCATCTTTTAAAATTTTAATCGAAATCGGAATAAAACAGTCTCCTCATAAAAGCCGGCTCATCAGTGCGCTGCTACATTAAAAACATATAATTCGATTCGCGCCTTCAGATTGGTTCTCGGGACATAGCGGCTTTTGCTGTCAATAACAAGTGTCGTTTTGAGGCGTTTGCCAACAAACTTTTATTTCTAAATGGGCTGACGGTGCGATTTAGATGATTTAAAGCAAAAATATTTGTTGAACATGTACTACATGCCTAAAGCATTCCCTCAATGCCATTAGCTCATCTGAACTCTTCCCACAGTTTGCTTTTATATTTAAATTTTATTTTTTATTTATTTACTTTTTTTTTGTCATTAACATGTGTATTACAGTTAATTAAATAACACTATTTGTTACTGGACATAAATGTTAGCTAAATATATAAATAACTCAAATTAGCTGGTGGGATTATGAATGAATGTAATGACTGCTACTGTATATAATAAATGCTTCTACTAAAGCAGTGACTCACAATAACTAGAAAAAAAAAAAACAGAAACCTACTTTAAAGAGGCTTTACTGCATTAAGAGAGCAATTTAGGTCAGGTCAGTTTAGGATTTTTTTTTTCAGATCTATGATCAAATTACACTTAATGCAGTTACATTATATCTAGCAGATAATGCCATTAGTTCCACGGATCTTTTCTAAACGTGTAAATGCTGTAAAGTGTGCGTGTTGTTTTCTCAGTTGAAGGATGAGTAATGATTCGGATCATGCGCAAACCCTCAGGACTGCTGTCCCTCGTCATGACAGACCAGTATTGATGACATTTTAGTCTCTAGCTTTACTTTTTAGCGGATCAGCAGGAGACGAGCTGTTTTCGCTTAGACAGGCATCATGAGCAATTTCTCCACAGCATTTTCTTGTGTTACGCTGTAAATATGGATTGTGCGGCTTGTTTATCATTGTTATACATGCTAAAAGACATATAAATTGTGCCCTGTCGCTGTCATTGTGTTTTACTGTTGGACATTCTGTCCGATTAGAGAAGAACATGTCATGATTTCCGCCATCACCATTCAGGATTTTTGGCACTGTTGGTCCTCAGAGCCATCATACAAATGAGATTTGAGTCAAGTGGGCTTATAAATAAAAACTAAACAAACAAAAAAATCAGTAATGATTATTTCGTCATGAAATGTTATGTAGCTAATTTTGTGATGCATGCATATATGAAAGTAGTACATTGGTACCAATCAATATTAGAATAAAATAAATGGTTTAATATCATCCATTATCAATAGGATTTGTATTATTTTAGCATGTTCATGTGTTATATTTTATAGTTATAGTATAAACTACCTGATAAAAAGGAACAACAAATAATAACTTGATCATTTGGTATCAGAAGTGGCTTATATGAAAGGCAAAGACCTTTAGATTACGCTTATTTTACCAAAATAAAATATGATCATGGCTTGATTATTAATTATTCAAATAGGGCAGTAAGGTCTGACTTAGCTTAGACGAAAGTTCTGACACTTAACAGGAATAATGTACAGTATAGAATATAAAGTCATGGTGCAGTGGAAAAAATACTTAATATTGTGTATGACTCCAATGAGCTTGGACGACTGCATCCATACATCTCTGCAATGACTCAAATAACTTATCAATAAAGTTATCTGGAATGACAACGAAAGTGTTCTTGCAGGACTCCCAGATTTCACCAAGACTCTTTGGATTCATCTTCAATGCCTCCTCCTTCATCTTACCCCATACATGCTCAATAATGTTCATGTCTGGTGACTGGGCTGGCCAATCATGGAACACCTTGACCTTCTTTGCTTTCAGGTACTCTGATGAGGAGGCTGAATTATGAGAAGAAGTGCTATCCTGCTGAAGAATTTTCCCTCTCCTGTGGTTTGTAATGTAATTGGCAGCGCAAATGTCCACTCTGCAGATCTCTCGCACACCCCCATACTGGATGTAACCCCAAACCATGATTTTTCCTTCACCAAACTTGACAGATTTAATTGAGAGTCTTAGACACATGCAAGTTCCAATAGGTCTTGTGCAGTATTTGTGATGATTGGGATGCAGTTCAACAGATTATTCATCTAAAAAAAAAAAAACTACTTTCAGACACTTTTCAAAATGATCAACTTGAAGTCAAGATATTATTTGTTGCTCTTACAACTGGGATTGACAACAAGACTTTTGTCAGGTAGTGTATACAGTATGTATATGGATAGTACATTGTTTAATTTGTTTATATATCATAAAATTATTGTAAAAATAATTACCATTTCAAAATGCTTTTTGCATAAAGTACACTATAAATTATATAAATATTCTTTATGAATGTAAAATTTAAAATATATTTTCAAACTTTAAATATTAAGTATTTAACTTTAATGTTACATATTTAGAGGTCATTTATTTATATCAATATAACGTGAAAAATACATATGTTTTATGTCATTTAGCCTAAGGATTTTTATTTATTTATTTAATTCTTTCCACTATGAATACAGCATGTAATGAAATTTGTCTAATAACTGAAAGGAGGCGATTAGAGTGGAAATGCACTTTCACTGCCACACCTTCTTTTTCTGTAAATATATTCTGAAAAACCGAGTAACAATGTTCCAAAGATACAAATCAAAAATAAATCACTCTCTGTCTGGCTTGGGGATTTTTGATTTTGTTACACATGTCGCTGTTTTGCTTGCTGGGAAAGCAGCTTTTAGATTATTAAGGCAGGAGGGAGTGAAAGAGATGAAAACATTCTAATCCACAAATTGACGTCAGGCTGCATAGACCAAGGCAGAGGAAATGGGAGAAAACATATAGCAGATTATTTCCCATCATGCTCCCTGGCTGAGAGTGTCCCTAAGAGGAAAAACAACAGCTTTATGTTTTCTCGGGGGTTGCACTATTCACTTATGAGGAAATACTGGATAAACAGGCTGAATCCATTTAAATAGGCTTCCTGAAACCTTTTGGAATGAATCCTTGAAAATTGTGTTATAATAATATTGTTATGGCAATAAAACCATTACTGTGCACTGAAAACGATTCTGATTTGCATGTTAAATGCACAATATTTCAGACACTTTCGTGGCATTTAATTTTCTTAATTATCTATGATGTTAATGAAGGCTTATTTACTTTTTCACAAGTATTTTAAGCTGTTTTGTTACAGAAAATAATGTATGGCAAGGTTTACATTGTTAGGTAATAAGGCTAATCTTATTGCATTTGAAAGAAAAAATGCTTCAGAAGAGAACTTTTTTTTTTCCAGTTTTAGTGGAGAAACCCTGGGTTTTATGGGTCTATTCTGTTAAAGACACTAATTGGTGTGATTTGAATTGGATTCTGGCTGTCTTCTGCTGGTGGTTACAGGGCTCTATTATTTTGAAAGAGCTTACTTTTGCATTTTGAATTGGATTCTGTTTTCCTGGTTGTCTGTGGTGAAGGAGCAGGATTAAGTTAGAGGTTTGTGTTGATTTTTAAAAGTTCCATAAAATGAAAATATGGAAATACATAGACACGGTTGAATAAAAAGAGCTAGGTACCATTGTTTTCTTGTTCTCATGTGAATTCCATACGTGTAAACTCTTTGTTAGCAGGCCAATTCGAGCAAAACCCTGACTGTGACAATCCACACAGGATCATTCATATGCATGCCCTCAGGCTACGTTTGATTGTCTACAATGTTTATTAGTGAGATTACACCAATATTAGCCTTATTATTTTTTATTTTATGTTAATTTTATGTTGGGCTCTTATTTTGAAAACAGGACAGGATTTAAGGAAGAATAAGCAGACAGCCATGCAAGATTATGAAATATCTCATCTGTTCACAGCTCATTAGAAGGCAAAATGAGGGACATAAAGATTATAATGTCACCCCAAAAAGACATCAAATCTATTTAAATGTATATTTTGTTAGTTTAATGTGTATATTGTGAAATTTGCTACTTACGTTTGTAATGAGGCAACAGACTTATGTGCACATTTATAATGAAGCAACAAACACACGTTAAATCCAGAATATAAGTGTTTTGATATTAATTCTGATCTGTGTTTTCATGCATGTTGCACAAACATACAAATTACACCTCTAAATACATCTCTGTCTGCTTCTTTTGTCGAATATATTTATAATTTAGTTTGTATTTCATTCACAACACAATACAACACAGGAGCAAAATTGATTTATGGTGGCAAAAGGATAGCTTACTCACTGCTTCAAGCTAAAATAAACTTGAAAAGATAATAAATTAAGAAGTAGTCCACTCACTTTGTTCAAATAAATATCTTCAGGCACTGGCATGTGCTCCAGAATGTCAGTGCAGAACTCATTCATATTCACAACCCTTCCAAATATGGTCAAACTGGTACTTTTTATCTTGTGGAGTCAATTCTAGGGGTCTAAATATTTGTAAAAACGTTTCTGGAAATTTTTCTTTTTACTTTTTCCACCAAAGCATTTTTTGTGCAACTGCTGGAGCACTGTCAAGTGCTCATGGCATAAAATACTGCAGCACTTCCATTAAAAATAACAGAAAAAAAAACTACAAAAAAACAATAAGCTTGGGAGAAGATGCTAAAAAATGCCCTTACCTAAATCACATCGATTCTATGAAGATATCAGAACAATTTCACATTGTATCAATGGGTGTTATGGCACCTTTAAAATAGATAATCTTCCCTCATAATTTGAGTTTTGAACATTATTATGTATGTTTATATAAATTGGTGAAATCCTAATTTTTACTGATTTATCTGTTGAAAAAGGTCACTGTGTTTGAATTATATTCTGTTGGTGATATGTTTTTATTTATTTATTTTCAATTGAGGTCCAGGTTGATGTTTACTATAAAAAATGTTGCTTCAAACTCATGAATATTCATGGTCACATTTCCCTCTGATCGGCATAAATAATGTATGGAATAGTACGTGTTTGCACAGCTTTGATAAAATCCTGCACGATTTCATCGCCGCCAGCTGTAATCCATTCTTTGTGAAAGAAAAAACAACAAATGCAAAGCAATGCAATGAGCAATCAACCCAACACTATAGCGATTTCTCAGCTCTGTACTGATGCAGAGGAGGCTTTCTGGATTTAGGTTAGAAACAGCGTGACTCAGACGCTGGAGGCTTATCTGTTCGGTGTGGGACATCAGAGGCAGATCAGAGGTCACCGACCTAGATTCAGGACATATGGTATAAAGAGTTTGATTAACCAAATGTACTAAAATTAACCAGCATATTAACCAGCAATTTTGCCAGAAGGAACAATCAGATGATTTAACTGGTTGTGAACAGCAAGTTTTAATCACATATTGCAGCTTTCGGGATTTTAAACGATTTGTCAGAAAAAAAATCTTTATTTACTTTCTTTATGTTGCTTAATTTTTAAATGCAACCTTCTTTGGGAGGAAAATAAAGGATGAGTATGAATCAAATCTGAAAGAATATATATATATATATATATATATATAAAATATTTGTACTTTTTTAAAAGGTTGTCCAGGTTGCATTCAGATGATATCAATTATAGATAATATTGGAACAGGTAAACAGTTTATAATTGAATATCACAAATCTCTTTGTGGGTTTTACTGTATACATTTATATTCTAGCTCACCCTGTTAAAACCTACACATACTGTACACTCACTTGCCACTTTATTGGGTACACCTTACTAGTACTGGGTTGGACCCACTTTTGCCCTCAGAACTGCCTTAATACTTTGTGGCATAGATTCAACAAGGTACTGGAAATATTCCTCAGAGATTTTGGTCCATATTGACATGATAGCATCATGCAGTTGCTGCAGATTTGTCGGCTGCACATTCATAAGGCAAATCTCCGATTCCACCACATCCCAAAGGTGCTCTATTGGATTAAAATCTGGTGATTGTGGAGGCTGGTGATTTGAGTACAGTGAACTCATTGTCATGTTCATGAAACCAGTCTGAGACTATTTGTGCTTTACTGTATGTCATGGCGCATTATCCTGCTGGAAGTAGCCATTAGAAGATGGGTACATGGTGGTAAAAGGATGGACATGGTCAGCAACAGTTCTTAGGTAGGCTGTGGCATTGACACAATGCTTAAATGGTACTAATAGGCCCAAAGTGTGCAAAAAAAAAATCCCCCACACCATTACCACCACCACCACCAGCCTGAACCATTGATACAAGGCAAGATGGATCCATGCTT
>CAIGQZ010032461.1:11811586-11844435 GCA_903798205.1 Danio tinwini | reverse complement strand
TTGACCCTCCTGTTATTTGGCAATGTTTAAACTTTACAGTAATTTTAGTAATAAAAAAGTAAAAGTTAATAAAGCATTTATAAACATACATAGGAACCATTACATTATGCCTGAATAATAAGATATATAAATGTTGATTTCAATAATTTATTAATCATTTACTAACTCATTCTAAATTTTCCTATAAACCACCAACTACTCTTAAATACAAATGATTTGTACATAATGCAATACTTAATTTAGTAATAAAAAATAAATCATTAGCAAAGTAGGAAAGTACAGCTATCAAGCACATTATAAATGTGGTTATAAGTCAAGAATAGAGCATTTGTAGCTGCAGTTATAAACTGCTTACTAACATTTATTATTGTAGAGT
The DNA here is from genome assembly GCA_903798205.1 of Danio tinwini. Lineage (NCBI taxonomy): Eukaryota > Metazoa > Chordata > Actinopteri > Cypriniformes > Danionidae > Danio > Danio tinwini. Next base: position 11,844,059 of record CAIGQZ010032461.1, on the reverse strand, counting down.
TAATGCTTAACAAATAATGAATTCAATATATGCTAATGCTTAGTGAATGATTCATATTATTCATGTTATTCTAAAGTGTTACCCTTGTATCTTTATAAGGTCCTTCTTAATACACCTGCCTCCCATTCTGAAAAAGTCTGTTTGACTTACGATCTAATCCAGGCAACTAGAAATGTAGGGTTACACTGATGCCATGACCTGAATAAAAGTGAGATTTAGGTGGATAATAGTAATGGAGGCAAGATAATATGGGTTGTGTGTATTACACACTCTACTAACCTTGCTACTGATGAGACCTTTAGTGTCTTTGTTAATCCACCCGCCTCCCATGCCAAAAATATGCGGTCTCGGCTCTTACTGAGAAGCTAGCGAATTTCCAAGTGACCACTATTTTAGGTTGATCTACACCTTTATCAACATTATTATTCAGATCAGAGAGCCTAACATGTCTAGATGTGTGTAGTTCCTCATAATTGAGGAATGCTAATTCGCTAATTTCACTCCCTCCTTCATTTCCCACATTTCCTCTGGAGCCTTTTCAGCAATCGGCATGCGACCAAACTACTGATCGGATCTTCTGCGCTCAAACAAACAAATGTAAATGGATTTCATATGCATTTTTCCTCCCCTCACCCCCTAAATGCTAAAACACAGCTCAAGCAGGCAATCTGTGTTAAAAGGAGTTGGTGCCATGGGTTTTTTAGTTTTAAAATCCCAAATTGTCATACACGTGTGGGACTGAGATGTGAAATGCAGCCTCCACAGCTGTATGATATGAATTGATTAAATGGTCGATTAAACGCTAGGCCGAGCAGGATGGCTGTTTAATTCAAAGGCATATGCAAATAATCTTGCTGTGTAGATTGTTAGTCTGCTACACACACAAATACGCACTAACACGCATACACGCTCACTTCAGGATAATATGAACAGGGGGCCTGGGAGAGCGTACTAAAGAGGATTACAACTCTCACAGACACCGTTTCCTATATGCAGCCTCAGAGATATGCATTTGTTGTATAAATGGCTCAGCGGACTCAACCTGTTTGCATTTTGGCAAGTTTCGCTCTGATCTCTCGCAACAACATCGCTTCGTTTTATGTCCAATTTTCCACACTAGAGCTATTTTGGTCGCTACATTCATGATTAGGTTGGCAAATCCTTCTAGTACTGACTGTTGATGCTCATGTTTGGACATGGCACTTGTTCTTAGAATGTTTTACTTTAAATATGTGCATGGGAAAATACTGAGTTTATGTTGATTTACAAGATCTACTAGGTATGGGTTTAAGTAAAATATAATATTTGTTTAATTTCTAATATTCTGATAACATTTCTTCAAGATTGCAAAAAAAATTTATTATCAAATTGAACTTTTATTTATTTATTATTTGTTTATATTTTTAATGTATTATTTAATTTATTTTATGCATTCCTTTTTTATGCATTCCTTTATTCATTTATTCATTAATTTTTTTTTTGGCTTAGTTACTTTAATAATCTGGGGTCGCCACAGCGGAATGAACCGCCAACTTATCTAGCATATGTTTTTTATGCAGCGGATGCCCTTCCAGCTGCAACTCATCACTGGGAAACATTTATCCTGTTCACACTCATTCACACACACACTACGGTAGTTTTTGCATACCCAATTCTATTAATTAATTAATTAATTAGTTAATTAATTAGTTAATTAATTAGTTAATTAATTATTAATTAATTAATTTATTAATTAATTTATTTATTTATTTATTTATTAATTAATTAATTAATTTATTTATATTTTTTATGTATTATTTTTTACCTGTGTAATGCATTCCTTTGTTTATTTGTATGCATTCATTTATTTATTTATTTGTTTATTTATGTATTTATATTTTAATGCATTTTTATTTTATGTTATGTATTCCTTAGTTTATTTTTATGTATTTATTTATTTATTTTAATGTATTCTTTTATTTATTTTATGCATTTATTTGTTTATTATTATGGATTACTTTATTTATTTTTTGATATTTATTTATTTATAATGTTAACATATTTTATTTATTTTATTCATTCTTTTTAATTTCATGCATGTATTTATTTATATATTAAATGTATTGTTTTATTTATTTTATGATTTCCTTTGTTTATTTTTATGCATTCCTTTTATTTATTTATTTGTTTGTTTGTTTATTTGTTTGTTTGTTTATACTTTTATGTATTTGTTTACTCATTTTATGCATTCCTTTGTTTATTTGTATGCTTTCCTTTATCTATTTATTTTATATATATATATATTTATGTATAAAAAATATATATGTATTGCTTTGTTTATTTTTATTTATTTATTTATTTATTTATTTTTATTTACATTTTTTTATGTATTCTTTTACTTGTTTTATGCATTCCTTTACTTTTTTTGTTTATTATTTTATTTATTTTATACATTTATTTGTTTATTATTATGCATTACTTTATTTATTTATTTATTTTTCATTTTAACATATTATTTATTTTATGCATTCCTTTTATTTCATGCATTTATTTATTTATTTATATTTTAATGCATCATTTTATTTATTTTATGCTTTCCTTTGTTTATTTATTTATTTATTTATTTATTTATTTATTTATTTATTTATTTATCCCATAATTATATATTTGTAAATTTATACCATATTATTTCATGTTGTCATTCAAATATGTATTTTACATTCTGTGTAAAGTTTGTTGTATTTTATTTTATTCAGTATAGTCTTTACAACTGGTTTCCTTTTTTTCGTCTTATTTGTCCAATTTATCTAACTGTGTTCCAAGCAACACCTGAACATGCGGCAAAATATTATCAACGTTCGCATGGCATTTGTCATCTATAACATGTGACGCATGTTCTCCTCCATCTAAATCCTGATAAGCCTATTTCATTTCTCTTATATAACTGTGCATGTTTACCATTACATTTATAGCTGCATTTAACATCCCCCCTGCTGTTTGCATCTCTCTCATAAAAGACCTGCGACCCAGCACTGGTCTAAATGACACTTCTCCTAAAGTGTCCTAAAAAAAACAAATATACTCCACACACCTGCATCATTATCATAGCCAATGAACTACCTTACATCTGCATTTATCACGCCATCGTTCCTGCTCTGCACTAAAAAAATTCCAATGTCACCCCATGCGCCGCTTGTTCTGACATGCCCCTATAGCCACCAACATTTCACACTTGACAAAACCCACAAGGCCCACCTGTCGCTAGCTGTGGCAGCAGGTGATATGGAAACTCAAAGTGGCGTGGTGCCGGGCTGCACACTGACCCAGTTAGTTGTGGATTCGGTAATGAGGCTGTAACTCGCCTCAGCTCTTGCGATCCATGCGTGCCAATGCCCTGCGGCTGCACAGCATCTGGACCTCAGCTGCATCTTGTCAGGTTCAGCAAACACACCCAGGACCATGACAGAACAGCCAATATGTGCAGTCCACCACATGCATCATACGCTACCTGGGTGCTGTTTTCCAGGAAATTGCTATTATCTAGAGCGCATGAATGAGTCTTTAGGGACCTGTTAGATATAGCACCAGCTCAATATTTAAATCGATATTTGGAGGGGTTGAGGTGTAGCCTGTGTACTGTAGCCTCAATGTAAACTACACATTAGATAAGCTGATTTATAACAACTCTCAGACATATAAAGGCTGCATTGTGTGTGTTTATGGGTCTAATTGAATGTGTAAGTCCCTTCAGTATGCATTCAGGATTTATGAACTCTCTCAACTGTCTCAGCTGACTCTCTAAACAGAGTTTAAACCTATGTTTTTGGAGGTGTTTTTTGTCATAATTTTCCCCCATAGTGGGTATTTCTTACTGTGTTGTGAGCTAAACCAACCAGCTATGATGTTAATTACTTTGCAGACTTTGTTTTGAATCAAGGAGCATAGAAAGATTTGACAAAAAAGTATGGGTTTTGTGTGCTTTAATGAAGTAAAGAGCTAAAATCTCAAGACACATTTCAAATGAGAGTCCAGTTTTAAGTTGTTGGTTGTTTCCATAAAACAGTATATTTTGAAATACATTAACTCCAGTTTCTTATTGAAAAAGTAAAAATAAAAAAGGCAACCATATTCCCCCACACTCACCCATTTTAAATAATTTAGTTCTTGCCAGACACAAATTACTTTCTTTTTCTTTTTTAACAGAAACTTTTGCATATTACTGAACCATGACAATGAGTAAGACATTATTGCGATATATATATACATACAGCTGAAGTCAGAATTATCTTATATTATTAGCCCCCCTTTGAATTTTTTTTTTCTTAAAATATTCCCAACCCGATGTGGTGGCACAGTAGGTAGTGCTGTCGCCTCACAGCAAGAAGGTCGGTGGTTCGAGCCTCGGCTGGGTTAATTGGCATTTCTGTGTGGAGTTTGCATGTTCTCCCCGCGTTCGCGTGGGTTTCCTCCGGGTGCTCTGCTTTCCCCCACAGTCCAAAGACATGCGGTACAGGTGAATTGAGTAGGCTAAATTGTTTGTAGTGTATGAGTGTGAATGAGTGTGTGTGGATGTTTCCCAGAGATGGGTAGCAGCTGGAAGGGCATCCGCTGTGTAAAACATATGCTGAATAAGTTGGGTGTTTATTCTGCTGTGGTGACCCCCAGATTAATAAAGGGACTAAGCCGAAAAGAAAATGAAAGAATGAATGAATATTATTCCCAAATAATGTTTAACAGAGCAAGGAAATTTTCTCCGTAATTCTGAAATTTCCTATAATATTTTTGTCTTTTAGAGAAAGTCATTTTTTTATTTTATTTCAGCTAGAATAAAAGCAGTTTTTATTTTTTCAACTATTTTAAGGTCAAAATGATTAGCCCCTTTAAGCTATATTTTTTCTGATAGCCTACAAAACAAACCATCGTTACACAATAACTTGCCTAATTACCCTAACTTGCCTAGCTAACTTAATTAACTTAGTTAAGCCTTTAAATGTCACTTTAAGCTGTATAGAAGTGTCTTGAAAAATATTTAGTCAAAACTGTCATCATGGCAAAGATAAAATAAATCAGTTATTAGAAATGAGTTATTAAAACTATTATGTTTAGAAATGTGTTAAAAAAAACTCTCCGTTAAACAGAAATTGGGGAAAAAAATTTACAGGGCTGGTAATAATGCTGACTTCAACTGTACACAATATAAAGAATTACATGAATATTTTCATTACCTAATTTGTGGTGCTTTATGTTAGTAGGTGAAGCTAAAGGTCTATTTTAATGCATTACTCTCTGAATGGTGGTATTTATACACATTACCATAAGTAAGATTGTTTTCTGCTAACATTCCACTAATAAATATGGTAGTTTAAAAATAAATAGTATTTACAGTATTAGCAGCCTTTGAGCTCTCAACAGATCTGTCTTTACATGTTTATGCTATGAGTTAACACATTGTATAATAACTCTATTTGACACATTGCTGCGATATGAAACTAAATTTTTCATGTTAAAAGTATTTTTCTCTTAACCTAGCGTGACAGCTATATGCAAAGTCTCTATTTTAATTTCTATTTCTGTGACTTCACAGCTGAACAGTAGCATAAACTATGGCCATGACGACCTCAGATTCTGATTACGTGCTTTATTTAGTGTAAATGTTACCAGTATGTATTTGAATACCACATTTATATGACATTTACTGCTATACTGAAAGCAGCAGCAGATAGTTTGCCTCATATGTTAAAAATAAAATAGAGCACACATAGTTTAAACATGAACATCTGAACTGTGACTCCAACCAACAACAGTCAGTCTCTCAGCATGTACTTTTAACAATATTCATAAGGTTTAATATTTATTAATTAGATTATAAATTGTCTTTATCATTGGGAGTGCAGTTTACTGCGTTTCTGATTGGCTGATATTTAAAAATTTCTGTCGTGTCAAGTCTGGTGTGGACAGCCAAAATGCTTATCGCTGGAATATTGTTGCATTGCATAAGACAGTGTTATGGGTAAAAAAGGTTCTGGAACATGACTCCTGTGATTTACAGTCTACTAATATCAGAAATATGTAATTATTGAATTTCCTCCATAACAATTCTCTCCAAGGACAAACATTAATCAAACCCTTTCACTGAATTAGAGTTCATTTGAAGATGTTTATGTTCAGCGTGTTTGTATAGCTAGAAGTAACTTTAGTCTGAACTTTGCAACTTTCTCAGTGATCTTTTTTTTTTTTTTTTTTTGATAAATTATTATGAACAGCTCATATTGATTTCTGCGGTTCAATGTCAGACTTTGCAAACTGGATGAAAATATTTTAATTCTCTTGGACTGGCTGGGTTACGTTTCCTTACACAGCAATGAGGCAGCCAGAAATTCTGCCTGTACGGTAATTGTCTCAACTAATGGGATCTGAAAATCGAAGAGGAAGGATAGATTAAGGAAAAGCCAGCCTTTTTTTAAGACAAGCTCACAGGCTGCTATGCATGGTAATCTACAGGCTATTATAGTGTGAATATAATCGAGGAATCTGGAGTCTGTAATAGAGGAGCCTTGTTTATTTAAATGGTTCTGTTATTTCCAAATCCATATAAGCGGTACATAGTTGTATATACTCTTGCTGCAGCTTCGGGTTGTTGGCAGTAATGAAGGTAGTTAGGCGGCGCTGGATCTGTTTTGTGTAGTGAACCCCAGGAGAATCATTACCCCTCGTTTCTGCAGTCTTTAGCCATTGTATTTAAAGACATACGAAAGTGAAGAGCTCAGCTCTCAGTGGAACCGCTTAAACCAATAGAAAATTCCCTTGTTTAAAAAAATCCATGCTCTTAATTTACATTGAGCCAACACAACTCTGCACTTTTTGTTTGGCCTCATTGAACAGGTGAAGAAAGGTTGTACTAGAGGCTAAAGAGTCAGATATTATTTTTATGTGTGATAAAAAACAGAATAACAAGCACACCATCTTTCAGAAACATTCAGAAAGTGTGCACAATTTAACACAATATGTGCACCTTGAATATGCATCTGTATATATAACTAGTTTTGCACAATATACCGATACTAAAAAGTATTGCAATACGCTGCAATAAGCTCCAAGTGGGTGGGCCTTTGAGCTCCAAGTGGGCTGTGCAAACCTGGAGTTTTTATTTATTTAATGTCTTTTAAATGACACAAAGTCCAATATTGTGCTTTATAAAGGTTTTTACCCACCCCAACCCTAAATCCAACCTCACAGTACAATGTTTCCTCTAGGATTTTTTTCCAGCTGTGGCGGCAGACTCTGTTGGGCCTTTTACACAGATCTACCAACTTCCTATGGCGTTATTTCAATGACAAATGTCGTGAGCGCAGTATTACAAGTCAGGATCGCATTTATGTAATATGAGCGTGCAAATATCTTTGCGTACCGGTTTCCTCTGTTCGTGCACAAAAACATCTTGTACCCTCTCAAATATACGCTGCTCAAGTGCAGATTTTCTTGTGCGCTCTCAAATAAACGCTACTAAAGTGCAATTTAGAGCGTTTATGTAACGAGTATTTCTCCAACATTTATTAGATTTGCAAGGAATATTTATAAATGTCTCCAATAAACCTACAGAGCGGCATTAATGCATCATGAAGTAAAGTGAAACGGCTATATACTCCAGCAAGATTAAGTCATTGTATGCAGAGCCATAGACCTTTATCTATACAGCATAATTATAAAAACTGTGTTCATCATAACTGAAAGCTACGTCATGTTTGCTAGTCTCACGCACCTGTCAGTCAGTCAGTCAGTCAGCATGTCACCTTAAATGGTTAAACAAATAATACACAGCACTACTATTACAAAAAGGTTCGCACTGTTATAATTCACTTACCTTTTAATACATTTTGGTGTGATTTATAACCCGCTATAAAAAAAAACCTGAATGTTTTGAATGAGAAGTTGTAATGTTGCAGTGGCGGGATGAATTTTGGTGTGGCGCCCGGCTATGGAACAATGAATGTAGTGGAAACCATGCAGTAACCTGATGTGTTATTTTAACCTCTAATAATAACCTTTATTTAACCAGGTAAGTCAATTGTGAACCAATTTTCATTTACAATGACAACCTGGACAAAAGGCAACATAAAAAAGCAGATACAGTACAAAGCACAATAAACAATACAATAACAATTTCACAAATGCAGATAATAACATATAAAACCAACGAAAAACTAAAAACAAGCACAGTGATCTTGTTCAATTGACTGGATTGAATTTTTTAAAAATGATAGTCTACACCTACCCCAACCCTAATCCCAACCTTACATTAACCTGATGTGTTTTATTAACGTCTACACCTAAACCCAACCTCACGGTAACCTGTTGTGTTTTATTAACGTCTACACCTACCCCAAGCCTAAACCTAACCTCACAGTAACCTGTTGTGTTTTATTAATATCTGCACCAACTATACCACCTAACCCCAACCTACTTGTGGTTTAAGTCCCTTCCACTTGGAGGTCACCCAATCTACTTGTGGTGTAATTCCTCCCAGTTGGAGGTCTCCGGGCTGCAGCGATACCAACTTGAGAATGACGGTCTGCTCTGCAAGACACAATTGAACCAGATCACAGAAATGACTCACACATGTGAATTGGTAAAACATTGTTTATGCGCTTAATCACTCGCTTTTCCACATTATATTGATGATAAATAGACGCATGCTCTGCTTTGTGTTAACAGGCTGAAAACTAAACAACAGTTCAGTCGAGCCAAAAGTAAACAAAAGATTCCTCTGTCCTTGACAGCTATCTGAGATACAGTACAACAAAGCAAATTACATATTAAGTTATATAAAATATATTCTGAATTTAGTATTTTCATTTCAAAGCTATAAAAATATCATACAGTACATGCACAAATATGCTAAATATATTTCAATATACAGTATATAGCGAAAATTGATTTTTTTTTTTTTAGTTTATTAACAATTAATTGATTATCCAGATCTTATACTGCACATACAATTGTGATAAAAATAGTATAAATATTACAAGAGAACATATTTTTATGCAATGCATGCAATTTTAACATTTGCCATTTATTGTTTTTTGGCTGTAATATCGTAAATATGATAAATCTGTCAGTTTTAAATAAAATTTACAATAGTGTGTAAAACATTTGTGAATAAAGCACTGTTTCCATCCCATGAGTTCATGCAAAATGTTCACCTCTAGGGAAATTGGTGCAAAATAGCCATAATAAAATGGGACATTGCTGGAATATGGCAGTTTTTTCCTATTTCATAAATGATTTGTGCCTCAAACGTATGAACATGGCACGTGCAATCACAAATGCATTTTTTTGCATTCATCGGCAGATGTCTGATAGTTGTGATTGCTTGTGAATCAGTTCTGGGAGGAAATGAAAACAAATCATGTTGAGGACAGACTTTAGCTCAGGTATTTCAGAATGATAAGAACTAGATGGCATTTAATGAATGTGATATGCACTTTAGTTCAGTTCTGCACAGTATATGATGTGTTTTCATTGTCTTTATGTGTTTATCTTTCTATTGTGTAAAAATAATGTATCAATCTCAGTCATGTGCATCATTATTTTTATAGATGTTTTTTTTTACAATTCATCTCCTTTTTATGCAGGATCTACAAAATGGCTTAAAATAAGTGGATGCAAACATAGCTGGTATGAGCCAGAACTTTAATAGAGAGAACATTTGCCTGGTGTTTTTCTTATGTTGTGGGCGTTAAATGCTCTGCTCTTTTTGTTCTTCTTCGTTCAATGTTCCTCTCAAACCTGCTAAAGTCGGCACATGTCCTTGTTCTAAGACTTGATAATTAATTACAAAACAAATACAGATGGTCTAATAGATAAGAAAATACATATTGTGAGTAATCTGACCTTTACTGTACATCAGACTGTGTGCTTAAACGCAAGTTTATGCCAGTTTTGTGAAGTTTGTGAAGTCTTTAAAGCTTTAACTCAAAATACCTCTTGGTTATAATTTATTGTACCATGCTGTAAATGCTCCTTTTTGGTTGGAAGCAAAAACATATTGGGCTCTATTTTAATGATCTACTGTAGGGGCAAATTGTAAATCGCATGGTGAAAAACGCATTCAGGGCATATCCGTATCCACTTTAGCTATTTTAAAGACGGAAAATACATGGTCTAACAGGGTTGTGCTTATTCTCTTAATGAGTTATGGGTGTGTTTTGAGCAGAACATGCATTAAAACAATCAAATTATTATCTCACTGCCTTTAGGAACCAGTTGGGTCGCACCATGGTGCGTTTGCTATTTACAATGCAGACTTTGTAAGTGGAAAAACTGAACGCTTTAATAGGGAGGGAACAGATAAACAGACCATCTGCAGTGTGACGATAAAAAATGAGCCGCCTCCGTTCATCTTTATTTTACTTTTACTCTTTACTTAACTGCTTTACTTTTGTGGGTAAGGAAACGGTGTTGTATGCACTCCACTAAAGACATCAGTTAGTCTTCATATTTAATTTTGTTTGTAAAACGCAAAGATTTGTTTTAAAACTATTTCTAAATTCAGTTCTAATTTCCAGCAAACGAATAAATGAACAATAATATTTTATCCTTATGCCCCATATGGTGATGCACACGTCTCCAAAACTCCACAGGTGGACAAATCTAAACTTGTTTTTATTAAAACAAATTTAAATATGCATATAATAAATAATACTGCTAATAATAATAACATTATACAAATGCAAGTTGTCATGAAAAAGGCATGGATTTAGTGGTTTTTATATTTATGTAGAAAATTATAATTTTTGTAAAATTTGAATCCTTTAATTTTTTCATATGTAAAGATATTTGTGTGTTGCTGTACATCCTGTGTGTATTAAGCAACGTGTAATATATTTGTATTTGTATTTGTACCTGCATAGACACATAACTAACGCGCTCTGTGCTGGACTTTAGACCAGCTTTTATTTGGTCAATGACATAGTCTATTTCAGTTTCTCAAAACAGCAGCATGCCAGCAATGCGCCTTAACACACCTCTATTTTAGACCAGTACACCCATGAGTCCACAAAGTGGTGCAAATTAATTTGCTATTTAAGCAACCTGGTGCGAAACATGAAAATTAAGTTGCGTTGGTCTGAAAATAGCAACAAATCATGCTATGCACGTCTTGATTCTTTTTGCTGAGTGTATAAAGCCCATAGTTTTGGGGTCTCTTTAAATGCAAATGAGCTACTGCTCCCCACCCCCTTTCCAGAATTGGGCGGAGCCTTTACAGCTTGTGCTTCATGTACTCTAGCAACAACATAACGGAATACTTTAACTTATGCTTGTCAGTTTAAACTCCTAATATAAACAATACATACTGTAATATATATCTGGTAATTAACATTTTCCGTGTTTTATAATTCACAAGTGTTTTCCATTTATTTACGGTTGTAAATTGCATTATGGGACCTTGATCTCTGCTCTGTCCACTTTTAATGTTGAAAATTCAACTGTGCAGTTTAACAAAGTGACTTTTATTGACATTTTAGTAGTTTGAAATAATATAATGTGTAAGAAATAATATAGAGAGAAATAAGTCTGTAAAATAACTGAAAATGGCTGTTTATTACAAGATTTGTATATCATAATATACAACACCAACACAGACAATACAGTATATCACTTTAAACTATTAAAAATGTTAATAAAAGTCACTTTTGTGAACTTTTTATAAGGTTACAAGTTGTTAAAAGTAAGATCAAGGTCACATAGTGCAATTCTAAAGCATAAATAAATGGGTAAAAAAAAAATAAACATGAATCACAAAATACGGAAAAATGCTAATTTACGGATATTTTACAATGCACTATAACCTCCACCCAACCAGCTGTCCACCTCTTGGCCGTTATAATGTGGCTTATAATGTGCTTTAAATGTAATTGTGTTTTACCTTGGATTTTTTTAACATCAACTCTATCTATATCCCCATTTAAAATGTTTTGGTCCAGGTAAATGGCACCAGCCTGCAACCTTTCAAACCTGCATGGCTGATTTTATTGCCATCAGGGTGTGTTTATTTGCATGTGTTTGTTTGACACAGCGGTAATGTGCGTTCCTAAAGCATGCAACACATGAAACAATCTCTGCGCCATATGCAGACAGAATAAATCACGCACAATATGGCCCGTTGTTAATATGCCTCAATGAGAAGTCTGGAGAAAATAACGATCTGCTGCAGTGTTCATTTCCCATCAGCGCTGTTGATTGGCAGGCATATGATTAATCTCAAACTGTGATGAGGCACTCTAGGTCCAGGGCAGCTGAGGTGAGAGGGTATTTTCATTAGGGCCTCATAGATAGTGAAGATGAAAATATTACCATGATTATTAACTATTATTCGGGATTTGATTACGTTTGATTGCACAGATGGAATTTTAAGCAGAAATCTGGGTTCGTTTGAAGGTCTTCCTTCAACACCATGATACATTTTTTTTTTCCTGCTAGAAACATGTTTCCAGAAGGTCTAATCATGCGTCTGGGATATCAGCCCATAGACTTCGTTAATTTGGCCAGATTCATACACGTACATATAAAGAGCTTGTACCGAAACAAATGAAATCAGGCAATCCTGTTTCATGCTTGGAGTCGAGCCAGGATGGTTCCGAAAATTATTTCCAGTGAGTCTTAAGGGATACTCATTAGTTCCAGCAGGAGCGTAACATTTCCGCACGCTCTTTTTGAATAAATGCAGGCAGGTAACATCTTGCCAAAGGCCATTTAATTCTCCCATTTATCAAATTGCGTGTCGAGCTTCAGAACACTTTTTTGGTCCCCGCCAAGACACTTATCATTTAAAGCACCAAAATGCAATTTTGATCCTACATTTTACAGTAATTACAAACCTTTGTTATTGTATGATTTCTACCTAATTTTAAATACTTCTGCAAGTTTGCTTGTTAGAGCTTGTTCGTTCCAACATGGAACTTTCTGACTTAATGTTTGTGATTGACAGTTTTGTATTTATTAACTGGTTTGACCATTGAACTATTCTCTTTAGACAACAGCTTACATGAGCAGCTTGAATTATGCCTGTTTGTCTATTTTTTCAAGATGAAAAATGCATGAATAGCAGCTGTAAACATAACTATACATGTAAAATAAAATAAAAATAACAAATAAAACACTGTAAAAATGCCAAAAACTGTAAAAACAAATGCATAACCTGGTTAACACTAACATTCCTTAATAGAATACAGTGAATAATTGTGAATTGACTTTTCCAGAATTCCATGCATGACTTTTTATGCTCTTTTGTCAACATTACTAGGGTTTATTTAATTTTAACATTAGATTGTTCTTGTTACATCTAGCATTCATACTGTACATAGTGTTTGTTGCATTACTTTAGTTTCATGTGTGTTAACATGATGGTGCTTAGTACTTGTGTGAATGACACTGAGAGCCTTCTGTATATTAGTATGTTTCTTTACTTCTGGAAAAGGTGTTAGTGATGGGCATTGGTTCATTATGTGACTTTCTCATCACCTCGTACATATGGTGTCAAGGTTGTGGTTAGGGAAGGACGAGGACTCAAATTCAGGAAAGAAAATGGATGTTTATTAATCATGAAATAACACAAAAAGAAACAAAACAACCTTAAGGGGGGAAAACATTAGCACAAATAAAACTTGACTGGGCTGGGCTGGCTGGGAAGAGTAGGGTTGGACAAAACAAGACAAGACTCAGGAAGAATGACGACAAACTGGCACAGGACAGCAGACATAAGAAAGCTTTAAACAGAATAAATTAGGAAACAAACAGGATGGGAAGGACTAGACAATAGACAGGAGAGCACATGGCACAAAGACACACAATATATGAGCTCATATCAAACAGGACTAGGACACAAAGCCAATGAGAGAATTTATTAACTGTGTGTTCACACATGCTTAAAGCTGCGGTCACGCTGGACTTTTAATCGCCATAGATTTCCATTTATATGCATGCAAATGCACAGACCAGAAACGCAAGCTTGTGTGTCAACTTTTGTATGTCACTGCGTTGCAAAGTTCAAGCTTGGTGAACTCTGACCGGTGAAATCGCATCACGTGACTGCATGAGACCAATCGAAGATCAAAACATGACTTCTCTGTACAAAATGTTTTTATATGGACTAATCGCTTTTTTTTTAATGTCTACACATTTTGTGTAATCCTCTCCTCTTTTGCAGTGCTGTACAACAGAATATCGCAAGCTCAAACTCCACGACATGTGGCTATGTGTAAACACAGGCCACATGCAACAAACAATGACAACACAAACAGCTTACTGTACTACTTACTTTTTTTAATGAGCATTGGTTCATTATGTGACTTTCTCATCACAAAACACTTTTAGTTGTTTTTGTTTGTGTAACTAAAGTACAATTTGTAGATTTTACTGCTTTAAAACACTTCAAGCTGTATGTTTTTGAAATACAAACATTTACTTTAAACATTTACGCTAGTTTACAGTCAAAATTTCAGTGTATTTTTTATTTTTATCATTGAAAGTATCATAATAAATTGAGGTATTAATTGGGCATATTCTATCTTTATATCACATTTCTGAACATGTTATCCACTATTTACAGTATTCAACATCTCAATATGCAATTGCCTTTATATTTTTGGAAGGATGAACCTTTCAAGGGGTTGTCATATCCGGAGATCATAAAGTTTGAGAATCCCTGATTTAAGAAATGCATTTTTCATTTCTCATTGAACTGTCAGTGACTTTGAATGCTTAAAAATGTATTACTGAGTGAAAAGTGCAGCTCTGGGACCACAAAACTTTCATAGACGACTGGATCTAAATCCTTCAGATGACCTCCATCTCTGTGAACTATCAGAAAACAATATGAAAAGACGACCATGTGTGCAATTCAGAGTGGAGACTGAGAGGCTGTATGATAAGACAGACAGCTAGCTGTCCTCTGAAAGATTTAAATATACTGTACGTATTCAGCAGCTGTTCATGCGGTATAGCAACAATTGTAATTTGCAGCGTTAAATCAGTTTTGTTGTGTTTACTTGGTTAGGAATTCTTAATTATAGCTGTCTGTTTTGCTTCTGTGAAGACTGAGGAGAGAAACACAAATGTACTTGATCATATGCATAATAATAGTACCATCTGTGGACGTTCCTCCAGAATTTCTCATTATTGTTGAGCAGGAAAGTTCTGAAAAATTCAGTTTGTCAGCAGTCCCATTTTTTTCTTATTTATAAAAATATAGTGCGTATAAATACATACATATCAATTTGCATATTGATGCCCTGAAGCTTCATTTTTATACATGTGCACATATAACAATGTGCTTGAATGTTCTCACACCTATTGCATGATTCATGTCTGCAGTCTGTTCCTAATGTGTTTAAGAATTCAAAGCAGTCTCAGCTCTGTCTCAATCCAGATGGGATGAGTTCTGCCGTGGCGACTGTAAAATCACATGGAAATCCAGATGAATTATAAAGTGTCTTACAGTGTGGAGTTGTTTTGTAGTCTGCCAGGAATGTTGTTGCCGTTTTTAGATATCGTGGGTGGTAGGAGAGGAGATATTGCAAAATGGAACCACCCTTGATTGGAGTTAATCATTCGCATTTGCATAAAACATATAGTTTTGTCTCCTATAGTTTTAGAAGGGCAAACCAAAGAGCTAGTTCTCATAGCAGCTGTATGATTACTTTCTGAAATGTTCATTCTGTTAAGCTTTGTAGGAGGAAAAACTGGGTCAAAATGTAAAAGTAAGTAGCATCTACGCTTTGTCTGTCATCAGAAATATACGACAGCAATAGTATTATATAGCAACTCAACTATAGTATTAAACTGCAGTGGCTTTAACTTGCAGTCTTAGAATAGTATTATGCTCAATTAAAGGGTTTGAATGTGAGAAACTCTAAAATGTAGATGGAGGTAGCATGGCTTAAGCGTTAATATATGAATCAAATAACTAGCAAATTAGCTGCAGTAGTAGCAACTTGACATTAGTCCTAAGGAGGTAGCAGCTTAAGCATGTGCATCATTGAGAAAGCAAAAACCTAGCAATTTAGCAAGTAGCAAATTTGTGCTAAAATATCAGTCACAGTTGTGCTTTTATTCTCATCTAATGACTTTTAAAGTAAGAAACAAGATCCAAATCTATATATTTTTTCTTCAAAAGTGTATAAGCTAGCAAATAAGCAAGTAGTAACTTTATGCTCAAATAGCAGTCACACTTGTACTTTTATTCTTATTTAATGTATTTCAAAGTAAGAAACAAGGTCAAAATCAAATTTGTGTTTGTGTCTCATATATAAATAAAATAACCATAGAACCCTCCTTATTATTAGAAGGTATTAGTATTTATGATAAGAAATGCA
Source organism: Danio tinwini (assembly GCA_903798205.1). Lineage (NCBI taxonomy): Eukaryota > Metazoa > Chordata > Actinopteri > Cypriniformes > Danionidae > Danio > Danio tinwini. The sequence continues at coordinate 11,827,707 of CAIGQZ010032461.1, read as the reverse complement.
ACAACAAACTTGTACTTTGAATTCTCCAACAAAAAAATGTAATCGCTCCAAGAGGGAAATCATATTGGTCAGCGTTAATACAAGATATTGATTGATTGGAAAAGAACATGGCCTTCTCCCAAATAAATATTTAATCCCAAACAAAGCAAAGGAAATTCATTTTAAAAGTCTACATAAAATATACCCAGTCAATGCATTTGTCTCAAAATTTTGGGATATTGCTGATACTTGTTCTTTTTGTCAGGGAAGTGAGGAAACTTTGACCCACATGTTTTTTTACATGCAAAATCTCTCAAAAGTTTTGGTCAGATTTATATAATTATTTGAATAAATCGCAATCAACAAAACAAATCTTTGAATTGAAAGATATTATTTGTCATTATTTCAGTCCAAAGAATAAAAATGAAGAATATGTAGGAAAAAAATTATATTATATGCAAAATTCTTTATTCACAAACAAAACATTCTTAAATCCTCTCCCTCATTTGCTCATTTTTTAATTGAAATTGATTCCTTGCTTAAATCTATACGTTTATCTAACAACCACAAATTCTGCAAGTTAATAAAATATCATGCTTCCAGTAGGTTAGTTGCTAGATGCTTTCTGTGTTTATTTAATTGTGTACTACCCCTTTCTTTTTGTTCTCCTTTTTTTTCTCTTTTTCTATTTCTTATTTGTTACTTGTTCTTTAACTTTGCACTTGTAAGTACTTGTATTCCAGTCTCTTACAGATGACTTCCTGATTTATTGTGCCCATTTCTTATTTCTAAATAAAAGTTTATAAAAAATATTTAAAAAAAAAGTAGCAGCTCAACATTAGCACTAGGTGGCTTTAGCATGTGATCATGGGCATTTATATGGATTTGAATGTGCAAAATTTAGATTAAGGAACACATTGTTCAGCTTTAGGAATGCATATATACTCTATAATAAGCCAGCAAATTAGCAAGTATTGACTTTAAGTTAGGGAGTAAGTAAATAGGAGTTTACCATGTGCCATCAAAGGTATACTTCCGTTTTCATTCAGTAGGATAAAAAAAGAGAAATTTACATTTAAGTGACATTATACCAAGTACAAACATTCAATCAGGGGTTGCCACAGCAGAATGAACCGCCAACTTATCGAGCATTTGTTTTATGCAGCGGATGCCCTTCCAGCCTCAACCCATCACTGGGAAACACCCATACACTCTCATTCACACACATACACTAAGGACAATTTAGCTTACCCAATTCACCTATAGTGCATGTCTTTGGATTGTGGGGGAAAACCGGAGCACCCGGAGGAAACCCCTGTGAACACGGGGAGAACATGCTCAAACTCCAAAAAAAAAATACAAACACAAACATACAGTAAAGCTTAATATTTTCACTACTTTTCAGATCAAATGATAATAAAAAATACATTAATCTTCAGCATGACACAAAATGAATCCAGATAGGCCGGATGCAGCCCGTGGGCCACCTGTTGAGTAGCCTTGGTCTACGCGTTCATCTTTACATATAAAACTAACTTGTGAATTAGCAGGTTGTAAGAAGCAAATCAGAAAAAAGCAGCTTTAGCATGTGTTGTCACAAGTGTTTGTTTTATTTTCATTTAAAGGTTTTGAATGGAAGTCAGAACTATTCATTTTATAAAAGACATTAGCTTTGAAGGTTTTGGTAACCTGTAATATTCCACAAAATTAAACAACTGTGATGCTGAAACTCGCTAGCTTTCCGCTCTACCTTAATACTTGGTGATTTTATTGTTCGATCCTTCAGTGGCTATTGACAAAAGCACCCCATTTGTTCTAAAATCTCATATTGTGTTGACATCACTCCCTGAGATGAACCAATTAAGAACCATTAATGCAACACTAATACGCAATATCGACAGAACGATAAGCTTTAAAATGTGCTAAAGAGCCTTTCTGTCTAACAAAGGGGAATCATTCCTTCCTGGGGTAAAGTGGAAGTATAAATGGACCATTTTTCAATTTGAAAGTCTCCCTTTTTCTGCAATGCGAGCAATTAAGTTGAGCTCTCGAGGAAGTCACTCACAGCACTCACCGCAGCCTTCGGCGGAAAGAGATCTTGAAAATCCTCTTGTCCGTTCCTTCCCATTTATCTTCCCCCTTTTACCTCGTCTCTTTACCGAATAAACTCATGTCACCAATGAGAGCATGAATATTCACAACACACAATAACATCCTGCATCTAAATGAAATTTATTGTCTAAATATGCATTCATGCAAGATTATGATGTAGAAATGGCCTACAAATACCAAAGCATTGTATTGAAACAATACTACACAATTAGTTCAAGGCAACCAGCTTTAGCATATCCCTTATGAAAATTATTCATGATGTTATAATAGTATGTACACTCACCAGCCACTTTATTAGGTGCACCTTACTACCGGGTTGGACCCTGTTTTGACTTCTCAACTGCCTAGGTGGCATAGAACAAGGCACTGGAAATATTCCTGAGATTTTTGTCCATATTGGCATGATAGCATCACGCAGTTGCTGCAGATTTGTCGGCTGCACATTCATGATCTGAATCTCTTATTCCACCACATCTCAAAGGTGCTCTATTGGATTGAGATCTGGTGACTGTGGAGGCCATTTGAATACAGAGAACTCATTGTCATGTTCAAGAAACCAGTCTCAGATGATTCGCGCTTTATGACATGGCGTGTTATCCTGCTGGAAGTAGCCATCAAAGATGGGTACACTGTGGTCATAAAAAGATGGACATGGTCAGCAACAATACTCAGGTAGGCTGTGGTATTGACACGTTGCTCAAATGATACTAATGGGTCCAAAGTGCGCCAAGAAAATATGCCCCACACCATTACACCACCATCACAAACCTGAACCTTGAATACAAGGCAGGATGGATCTATGCTTTTTATGTCGTTGATGCCAAATTCTGACCCTGCCATCCAAATGTCGCAGCAGAAAGGTTTGACGTGTTGTGTATTCAGAGATGCTCTTCTGCATACCCTGGTTGTAACGAGTAATTATTAATTAACTAATTATATTAGTTACTGTAGCCTTTCTATCAGCTCGAACCAGTCAGGTGTACCTAATAAAGTGGTCAGTGACTATGTTACCATGTTTGTTCGTTTTTTATTACATTGTTTACCATTTGTATATATGCACAGTTTTATAAATACGGTGGTAAAAGAGTGAATGTTGTAGCTAAACCATTGCTGATTTTTAAGTTAAGTGACTGAGCGGGAAAAAAAGACCCTGAATGGATTATTATGACTGGCAAATAGGCCTTAATGGCTTTGTCTCCTGATTGGATTCATAACACATTTATTTGAACTTTGAATCTTTTCCGGGTCAATCTCCTGCTAACATTTTTATTGCAATTCATGCTTTTTTGTGAGTGAGGGTCTTGTATGAAGACTGTCAGTTTCCTTTCAGGGAATGATGGAGACAGATTTCACTTAAACACAATGCTTAATGACTCATTAATGCGGTCAGCCATTGAAAATTGATGAGATAGACATTTTATCCCGATTAGCTCTGTTAATGGGCATGCCTGTAAAACCAAACTGTCCTTTTAATGACGCTTGCACATTCCCAGGGCCTCTTATTTTTAGATCAATAATGCTTTTAGTAATCCATCGAGATTGACAGCAATCATTAAAATAATAAGGAAAGTGGGTATTTGATAAAAGGCGCTCCTGGTGGCTGCTTCTCGTGGAGGCTATTTGTCTGTGGCTGAACAAGGCAGGCTGCCCTGGCAAGCTGAACATCACTACAATTTCAAATCAATGGTGATTTTACCTTCTAGAAAGTATTTATACCCTCACATTTCATTGAGATTGATTTTGCTGCTCTTGTTTGGGGTTCTAAAACACTGAATGATGTACTGTAAGTGAACATATAATATTAGTAGCAATTGTTTTTTGTTTTATTATTTTAATATGCTAATCTGACCCAATAAAACTCCTAATTCTCCCGCTTGTACTCAGAAAAGAATCCAACCAATGATTCTGAGAGCTGGATGCACTAACAAGGGAGAGCTCTAAGCTGGCCTCTGTTACCTTCAACCCTCTCATCTGGGTCACAGCCTCAATGCAACCCAAACCACTGATTTTGGTATGGGAGGCAGGTACAATAAAAAGGGCACTGAAGATGGCAGCCTCAGGTGTTAGCTGGTAGTGTGCCTCTTGAGGCAATTGGAATGAGGTTTACTCACATATAACTGACCTCTGTTACATTCTCTCCACCATAGCTCTATCTCATTTGTTCAGTTATAGCACCAATGGTAACCCCTAAATTGCACTCTACCTGTTGGAAGCATGATTCAAACTAGTGATTCTGGCAAGTTCACAAACAAGAGCCCTAAAGGCACCAGCCTCTAGCATTAGATTCTAGTGTACCCTTGAGGAAAAGAGAGTGAGAGTTACTGTTAGTTTGATTTCACCAAGTAAAACATGTACATGGATCATTATCTATGCAATTAGCCAATCAGATTTAAGGGATAATTTTACAGTAAATGTTAAGGTTAGGTTTGCAATTGGCAGCACAGTGGCACAGTGGGTAGCACAGTGGGTAGTTCACTGGTTCGAGCCCCGGTTGGCTCAGTTGGCATTTCTGTGTGCATGTTCTCCCCGTGTTCGTGTGAGTTTCCTCCGGGTGCTCCGGTTTCCCCCACAAGTCCCAAAAACATGTGGTATAGGTGGATTGGGAAAGCTAAAATTGTCCGTAGTGTATGAGTGTGTACGGATGTTGCCCAGTGATGGGTTGCAGCTGGAAGGGTATCCGCTGCATAAAACATATGCTGGATAAGTTGGTGGTTCATTCTGCAGTGGCGACCCCAGATTAATAAAGGAACTAAGCCGAAAAGAAAATGAATGAATGAATGAAGGTTTGCAATTAGGATTATGCACGTCTGCATCACTGTTATCCAACTATTAATCCCCTCAAATTTTAAGAATATTATTATAATATAATTTCAAAAACTAAAACGAAATCAAAATTACAACTAAACAACAATAAAATAGTACAAAATAAGTAAATGTTTTCTGTGGTGGACAATCTGACCTGCAGCTGTTTAGAGAAGTACCAGTAGATGGTGCTTTTACAGCCAAACACATCAGTCAAGCGCACCATATAGAAAAAAACATATTGTCTATATAAATATAAAATGTGTTATATTTTTTTCTTCATTTGCAAAACAATATACGGTGTTTAACTACATACAAAAATATGATATTTAATTTGAAGAAGTTGTATTTGAACTAAATCTAAACTGATATTAAAGGCTAAATTAAAAATAGTATTGAAATAAATGCTAATTTAAAAATGCAAAACTCTAATAACCTTGTTAATGATTAGGTATGGATTACATTTTCGAACAGGGATGATGTTCCGGGATCAACAAAGATGTTACTTAAGGCTCGCATTCTATACTTGGCGAAATCACACCACCTAGCTGGTGCTCCCATCCGGGTCACTGCACCAATTACACCCCTACAACTGTATTCAGTCTGTTCTGAGCAGCATTCAAAGTGATTCTGCCATAGGAAGAGACATGCATGACTCTAAACAGCACAGCCAACCATCACCAGTCACAGTTTCTCCTTTTGGGCCAGGGAGTATGGGGTTTACTCCCAAAACTTGACCTAGCTGGATTAAATTCACTTCTATAAACCTACGATTGTACTCTACTTGCTCCAAGATGGATTTGTATCAATGATTACAGCATGGGAGATTAAAACACTAACGAAAACACTAAAGAACTAGCGTGCGCAGCTTGTGCAACTCTAATGCTGTGGTCACAACAGAAGTGGCATGCGTGAATAAATCATGCTATTCGTGTGTAAATAGAACATTTTGAGTTTACACGTTTCATTTGCACATCAAATTCGCTTAATTTGTGCGTCAAATTCACTTGACAATAGGCACAGATTAACATCATGGGAGGGGCTTCCGGAACTCTACCTTTGTTGCAAAATTTTGATTGAGGTTTTTATTGAGACAGTAGCTGTGCTTTATGTGCTTTAGGAAGGCTGAAAAACTGTGTAGATTTGTTCGGCGCCGTGTCTGAGTCCACTAGATTCTTTCAGAGGTGCACCCAGCTCTGCAAGTTCATCAAATCCTCAAGAAACTGTACTTGGATGGTGGAGGCTTTCAGTGATGCTTCGAACTGAGCCAAGTCCAGTTTGATGAGCTGTTGTCTGAGTCTGCAAGAGGATTTCCCCTCGGGACACCAAAAACAGGCTCTATGTCATAATCATGCCTCTACAAGAGCAAGTTCCTGATTGGTTAACATGGTGGAAATGTCAAATGTGGAGACTGCTTAACTGATGGCTCTTTTTTCACGCAAATTGGATTGACACCCCTATTTAATGCTTGAATTATTTCACTCTGATATGTATTTGAAATAAAAATGTTAATAATTAAAATAATAGATAATATAAATATACATTTGACCAACCCTAAAGTTATTGTGAAAGCATAATCGCACCAATCAGTTTATTGTAGGAAAAAGTCTGTAATTGGATGTTCTAGAGCACCGATAGACATCATGTTCACAAGACTTAATTTTCTCAAGAAATAGTTGTTTGTATCTACATTTGGTCGAAGGTAATGTCAAATTAGATGTATACTAACGTTTGTAGTTTGACCTACAGTAATATCTGAAATAGCCAATCAGAGAATACTGTAGGTCAGAATACACTAAATATCCCTCAAAACGCTGAAAACTTAAATATGTTTTATTAATAAACTAGATGTAATTAAAAATAAATGCATAAATGACTGAAGCATGTATCACACAAACTAACTGAAAAAGTTGACCCCTCTAATCGTCAGTGTAAAATTTGCACAATGCAAAGGATAAAGGTTTCCACACACAGCTTTATCTCACCAGGAAACGTAACTATTTTACATTTGTCAGTTTAGTGGCTAATTCATATAAATTCATACAAGTTCGGTTTTGTGAAAATGTATGATTTTTAAAAGGAGGTGTGACACTAAACCCAACCGTAATTGGGGGAAGAAGAAATCATACTAAAATGTAAGAATGAGATCGTACATATTATTGTGAAAAGTTATGAATTGGCGTGAGATAGTATTACATATACAAATGTCTTAAATATAAATGGCTTCTATTTTAGCATGGGATCTGTTTGGACTCAGTTTGACCCCTTCAATATACAAAGAATCCAATAAAATACATAATACATGTAGACTGTTTACACCCAGACAAAAATCTGCCAAAAGTCATTGAATGTATTGTTATCTTTTTATATCTGCACTCTTTTTGACTACAAATACAAACACGGTAACATTTTTCATCGACAGCATGTGCGTGTGTTATCAAGCTGACATTTTGTTGACATTCTGCTGTCATATATTTAGAATTAACTCTCAAAGCCCAAACTGAACATAAAGCGTTAATGAGGTGCTGATTTGTTTTCTGTGTAGGCATTTTCTGCATCACAAATGCTGAATGCCAGTCAGAAACAGCTTATTTTATGTAAATTGCATGTTGGTATATGCTGCGCTGTCTTGGCTGACACATTTTTATGCTGAAACTCCATACTGGAGATTCTCAAATGGCTGCCGTGTTGCCAGTAATGCAAGGCTGTTGGAGTTTGTCATGGATGTCTAAAACGGATTTAAAAGCAGACTCGATGTGTCAGTGTTACAGTCACAATTGGACTGAGAGTCATTGCTTTGAGTTGTCCATTAGGAGCATTTCCAGGATTGTAGAGAACGCTTATAGGAGCTTGTCAAAGTGCTGTGCCACTTTCTGTCACTTTGCATTTACATCACATTTATTCATTCTGGCAGACGGCGTTGACCAAAGCTACTTCCAATTACTGTATAAAATTTATGGCTGAAACAAATACAAGTGGAGGTTAGAATGAAGAGAACAAAGTGTTGCAAAATAAACACTAACATTTGTTTTGCGGTCATGCTGTTGAGAAATATAGCCGACTTGATTTAGTGGTCTTACCTGTCATAAAGTCTTGTCCTCGCTTCAGCTTAATCTGAAGCACTGTAGATAATTCGTAAACAAAACCAACAAGACCCAAAATGTTGTGGCTTACAATGAATTTCTAAGAAAGAAGAGGCATTTTTAGATATGACTCAAAGCAGACCCATTAGCTGTTGTTTGTTCACTGTAAACCACAGCTTCACATTGTTGCTTGCTTTTATGTATTAATATGTAACTTTTTAAACAAATAAAGTATAATACATGAGATAATACTAAATCTGACCACCTATCAAGAACAAGCTGTACTGTCATATACAAGGGAATACAATGCAATTTGGCATTGGTAGATTCCAATTAATTATTAATTAGTTTTTTAAACAAGATTCTTAGTTGTCATCATTTAATAGCTGAACAGATGAGATGTAAGACTCGCTGAGGTCACTGTTATAAATGAGATTGAGTGAAGCTATTTAAATTTTCATTCTATTTTATAAACAATTATAACAAAGTAAGACTAATACGTGTTATAGGGTGTTTCTTCAGCCTTGAACACATACAGTATTTGTTATGTCTAACTTTAAGGGGGTATATGCAGAGCTAGTGTTTCTTCCCATACCGATAAACTTTTGGTGAACAGTTAATATGACTTTTTTTATAGATTTTTTTTTTTTCGAATTTTATACGGTTTGTTTTACAGCATCGATGTTGTAATATAATTAAAATATAATCAGTTAAATAGACTTCAGCTATCATTTAGTTGTTCATTAAGTGTAAACAAGATAAAAAAAAAAGCCTTTAACTGCATGCACCATCAGCTAGCGAAGAAACAGCATTGAAAATACTGGGGTAATATTTTTATATATATTTTAAAAACATGGTGCGGAAAAATTTAATTTAATGCGGTGCTTCTTGTACATTTTGAGACCCACTTTATATAATATATCAATCAGGCAGGGAAGATTTGATTTTGATTTTTAAAGAAAACTTTAGAATTTTTTTGTTGTTGTTTGTTCACTGTTAACCACAGCTTTACATTGTTGCTTGCTTTATGTATTAATATGTAACTTTTTGAACAAATAAATTAAAATACATGAAATAATACTAAATCTGACCATCTATCAAGAACAAGCTGTACTGTCATATACAAGGGAATACAATGCAATTTGGCATTGGTAGATTCCAATAATAAGCCTCTATATTTAATTTTGTTTGTTAAGTGCAAAGATTTGTAGATCAACTTTTAGTTGGTCAATGGCGTAGTCTATTTCAGTTCCTTGTAATAGCAACACGACAACAATGCACCTTCCTTTTAGACCGGCACACCCATGAGTCCACAAAGTGGTGCAAATGGATTTGCTATTTAAACAATGTGGCGCAAAACGTGAACTTGACAGTCAGAACAACTAGAACTGTATGTGTGCATAGTCTTTCTTTACAAAGAGACATCACCACTTGGCCTGGCATGCATTATTCAGTGTTTATTTAATTTTAAACAAGTTTTAGATCTTGGTCAGGGACAGAAGCCGACTGCATAACCTGAACCCAAAGAGTGACAGATTTGATTCCATGTTTGCTATGAGAAGAGACACACTAATTAATTTCCCAGTCAGTAATTGCAATAAGCCAATGAACTAATATGTCATGCATTTAGTTAATTGATTTAATTTAGTTACTGTAATTAATAGTCACTGACTCTGCTGTTCTCTCTAAATTGACATTGAGTAATAGATTGGAAAGCATGGCATCATAGCCAACTTTTCTTACCATTTTGAACAGAAGCTGAGCATGTAATGCACCACAGACACATTTTGGTGGAAATAGGAATGCGGCGATAAAAAATCCTATTGGATATATCATTATCATCATCAGAATACTCCTTCAATCAGGCCTGAAAAAAGCCTCTTGTGAATGTTCTCATCATACAAGCTGACCGGACTTTCTTGAACTCCAGCGAATTTTTGCTTTAAAAAGAAAACTCATTGAATCTTGTGATAATGCTTTATTCTTTCCGCCAAATTTTGCTCAGTCAAGGGCATTTGAGTTGCAACCTCGTGATTCTCTCAGGGAGGAGAAGAAAGATTCATCTTCACAGCATCCAATATGGTTCCAGGCTGAGCTGATTAGCCGTTTAATAAAATGTCTAGATGAGTTTAGCACTGATGTGTGCTCGTATGCGGCTCGGCTGAAGATATTGGACTCACCCTCCCACCGCGTCCTTTTCAAAAGAACAGTTACATCGGCTCCTTTGAGATGGCCACTTCTTCCTGTTGCCCTCGTCTGGAGCAGAGGAATCTTATTAGAGATGCATTTTGCCGAAAAAGACCGTCGCCTCTGCTTTTCTTCACACCCTCCTTTTCTGCGTGCAGAGAAAACGATATGGAAATTGATTTTTGCTTCTCATTGCATCCAACATATTAATATTGTGCATGGCAAATGTTCCCCTTGCAAAAGCCAAATTTCCGACTGAAGCACACCTGATCAATAAATTTCACAGAGTGCAATGTGAAGTCAAGGCCTGCGAAGGTGCAGAGACGCATACCAAGCAGAGTTGGGTTGAAAATAAAGGCTATACTGTGGTCAGCGTAGCACGAGGCGCTTGCTTTTACATCAAGAATCCGTCATTTACATGCATATGAAATGATGATGCATAAAACGTGGCCTTTTTGAAGAAGATCACGAGGTGTTTCTTCACTGTGTTTGTTTGCCTATACATATTGAATCCTATTTGAAATCTAAATTTGTTTTTGATCTTGGGCAATGAAGGGCACTGATAGATCCTATCTCATATCTGAAGTCAATATTTATGACTTATACATATGTAAGAATGCTGTGAATCATTTCATTGATCGTTCATGTAAACAAGCCACTTCATTTGATTCCTTTAAAGGGATAGTTTACTACAAATTAAGAAATGTTAATCTCACCCTCAGGCCACCCCAATACACAGCATAATTGAGTACACCCCATTTTGAAAATGAATATTTTTCTCCATTTCTCAGTGAATATAGGCAATGTATTTAGGTGCATTTAAACAAAACAGATTTATTAAACAGATATATTTATTAAAATAATATTTTAGTCACCAAACATATTTAGAAATTGAAAGATAATACAATAAAATTCAAGCAAAATATTGCAAAAAAAAAAAATTACAACCTACAAAATTTCAACCAAATTTTTCTAATTTTTTGCTCCTCTTGATTTTTCCTCTTTTTAAATTTGTATTTAATATTTTTATATAACATAAATTTGGGTGTACTAGTGTTTGGACCGTTATCATGAGTTATTTTGTTAGATAAGCTCCAGATTTGGCTTGAGATTTGTGAGGAGTGTACTTGTATATCCTTAGCACTGTGGGGTTTTTTTTGTGTGTGTTATGTTGATTTTTTTAAGTAGAGCATTAAAAATATATTTCTTTAATATATTAATTTTTCTCGATGAGTTGCAACATGCAAGTCATCGGATATTAGCACTTTGAGCATCAAAAAAAAAAACATATAGAGGTAAAACGAAAGTAATATCTGTAGCTTATGAAGTGCTTATGAAATGTTTAGTCTGTGCAAAAAGCTGAGAGTTATTAACATTATTTGTTATAATTCGCAGCCATGTCAAATATTCATTCAAAACATTCTGGAGCGTGAACTGTCACATTACGATCATAAACTCAAATGTTGGGTATTTACTTATTTACATATATATATTTTTATTATTATTATTATTATTATTATTATTATTATTATTATTATTATTATTATTATTATTATTACCTCCTGAAATTTCAATACCACAAACTATGACATCAGTAATCAAATTTTACTTTCATGATCCTGTTTTACATGTTATAACACATATATAGATAAACATCATTGCGTCACCACGTTATCCACATTTCTTTCGGAGTTTCATGTAATTTTGGGTGTTTCATTTTTGATTTGTCAACTTTAACAGCAGTTTGGTACTTTCACTTTCATTCAGGAACATTTCATGCATGCCCCCTGTGACAAACCAGATATTGGATGAGAGTATGAACTGCTGAAAGAGTGTAATTATAATGGAATTTGTTACCGCACACTGTATGGGGAAAAAATACCCACATTACGCGATGCAGGTGTCTGTGGTCCTTCACTGACTTGGTAGATGCAGAGAATAGTGTCAAATAGCCGTGTGTGTATAGACTATCCTGTCACAAAATGCGGCAAAAATTCTACATGATGGTAATAGTTTGATTAACATGTTTACATGTCTGTACTGTGCTTCAATAATGCGACTAAAATCGGCATACATACTTTCATACATATATTTCTTGCTTAGATTTTTGTTTAGTTCAATTATGACCTTAATCTGATTAAATTAATCAAAAAGTAGGCGATCTTCCACAATGCAAATGGGTTAGCATAAATCTCTGAACCACAGTCTCTCCCCTGCCGTCCAGAGCCACGCCATCTGAAACACAATGACAGCTAAAAAAACGCAGCGCGTGTATGCACAAACAGTGGATCTGCGTACAAACGGCTGCACTGTAGCTCAAATCTGCATTTGCTGACAGACAGTTTGAGCTACTTATCGGAATTATGGGAGATGTCAGCCAGACTCTATTTAATTGGATGGACATCCAATTTTTTGTTTTATGCATTACCCAGAATATAAAAATACATATAAATACATTTAGATCATTTACTTTAATCATTACTATTGGAATGTGAAGAGACTTTTAACCAGCAACAAAAAACAAAAAACAACAAAAAAAAATTCTGAAGACAATCACCTACTGCACCTTTAATCATATTAAAATCGAATTATCGGTGTCCATGTAAACATACTCAATAAAAAGACTTGTAAGCTGTTATTCGTTTTTCCAAATAGGCGGCAGTAATAGCAGAACAGTGTGCAACCATCATATGTTTGAACAGCATTAGTTTTTCCCTTGCTGACTGCATAGGCAAAGCAAAAGCAAAAGCAAAAAAAAAAGTGTGGTTTAAAAGTGATCAGTTACACCAGCATTTTGTTCAAAGCTCCCAGATCAAACATAAAATATAAGTTAAAGATGCATTTATTCTGGTAATACATAATGTTTTTCTATTCTAATAAAGGAACAGTGACTACTTAAGCACTTATCTAGTCTCTTATATGTTTTAGTAAATTGCAATTCAGTAGGTCCCATGACACTTAAATGACATCTTTTAAACCTAAGCAGGTTCAGTGCCACTTATTATGTAAATAACAAGTTTATTGGCAATTCAGAGCTAGATATCATCCAACATCGCTGTAAAACAGAATGTTCAATTAATGTAAATCAAATATTTATGTAGTCTAATAGAAGTGAATGTTTTTCTCTCTCACACACATGCCCTGCACTGTCCTGGAAAATCACATCTGCGTTCCCACAACAGAGCAGTAATAGGGTGGACACCCAAACACAGACTGATCAAAAGACCTCATTAAATCATCAGGAGCCAAGAGTCTTCATTTTAAACAGTGTGTTAATCTTAAAGTGCCAGTAATGGTTGACTTGCACTTTATGAGTCACCAAGGACCACATTTTCAGGAAAAAAGAAACACTTTACATAAAAGAGTGTTCATAAGACTGCCATGACATCTTTGTAATCATGCCATGACAGGATATTTTATGCTTGACACCTTGACGTTATAACTTGTGAATATTGAATATTGACACCAAGACAATATAACTTTTTTATAAATCTGTCATAAACATGATTGTCATGAAGCCATTATAACTGTTATGAATATTTTTCTGATCACAATTTTTAGTGGAAAAATATTAATTTCTCATTAAAAATTGTCATTAAAAGAGCCATTACTATATTTATTAGCTACATAGCAACATCCCCAATATTTAATAATATTTAATGACAAATTTAATGTGTACCATTGTAGTTGGAACGCTGTTTTAACACCCATGGCACAATTATAATGGTATCTTGACAGTCATGTTGATGGGAGATTTATGACATGTTATGTTTTCATAACAAATACATCTCAAACAACACCTTTTCATTTAAAATATAAGTGTCACAAGTGTGCAAAAAATTGTATCTCGTGATTATAAAGGTCTTATAACACCCCTTCAAGTAAAGTGTTTTCAAAAAATTAATTTTTAACGTGTCTAACTAAGGAAAATACAGCCTAGGCTCATTCTGAAAACGTAGCCCAATATACGTTTCTGGAGATCACATATCCTGTAGCCAGAAGTACGTATGGCTGCATTTCATCTATAAAATGAATGCTACGGGGTGTGGTATGACGCCATTCCTTTTCATGCTTACCAGCTGACCGCTTACCTTATAGATGGCTTTCCGCTGTTACCAGTTTGTCCAGTTAGCTCGCCATGTACGTTGGCAGACTTGAGATACAGAGAGGAGTTGACCACGATGATAGGCTTCCAGTCCGGTGAAGAATGGTTCTAGAAAGCGAATAAGATGAAAACAGAAGCCAAAAAATTTAATAAATAAGCAAATAATAGGGTGAGAATGTGGTAAAATCAGAAAACATGGTAAAAATCAGGCTTTTCTTTTTCTCGATTGCTTTTGAAAACTGTCGGTTGAGTTCAGGGAAGTGGTTGATAGGGTCAGTCTGTGCTTTTGGAAATACTATTGATTGGGTCTAGGGAAGGAGAAGGGTGGGTCAGTTGATCTGTCAGTCAGTTAGTCATTCAGTCAGTCAAACAGTCAGTCAACAGCGACCTCTGGTGGATTTACGCGAGAAGAGCAGGCACTTGCAAGAGAAATTTGAAATTTCAAAAAGCGTACACAGTGGCATCTGGTGAATTCGGCGATAACAAAAACTGGAAAAAAAATAGCTCCTGGGATGTATTTGGCGCTCTCTAGAAATGTGTATAGAGGTACATTTTCAGAATGAGCCTGGGCTGAGAACTACTGTATATATTGGAAGGCCTGAAAGAGAGTAAATTCACTGCCCATTTTAAGGACATTTTTATAACTTGGTACCACTTTCAGCATGCAAAATAAATGTCTGTAGGTAATTTTCCCATGACAAATGTTCTTTGTGTAGTTGTTTTCATTTGTACTCTGCTATCGTAGCGTCTAATATATAAGCTATATTACATTCAGCTTGATTCTTCATTTATTTTCACTGTCCAGAAGTCTATGCCTCTAATGTTTTTGACCCTTTCAACACCGTTAGCCACAGAGTAGCTTGTTACCACAGCTATTATTTTGAAAATCAATGAACTACTGTCACACTACCAAAGACAGTAGTTAAGTTAGCGACTAGCATTGCTACTTTTTTGCACTTCGTAACTCCACAACAACGCTGTCTTCCTGTCTCTATCCATCGGCTTGTGTCCATATGACATGAAGTCTCCTCCATGCTCAACATTAATGGTCTATAGTTTTCCATGGCCCTACAATGGCTGGCCTCGGCTAGCTCCTCATTAAATAATGTGAATGGCATACGTGTCAGGCCTCATGTGCTTTTTGGCTGCCGAGGGAGAAGATGTGCCAGTGTTGGCACACTACGCGGGCTCACCAATGCACCGATTTTAAGGCGCAAAGAAATAAAAACAGCTTTTTGAGTGCCAGGTCGCCCTCTCAGAATGCTAGCGCCTCTGCTAACGCTTGTCAGTAATGTTTGGAGGTGTCAACAGCTGTGTTCGACTCACCTTTACTTTTTCTCCTCCAATGCCAAACTACGCTTAGCATGGCAGTGATTGGCAGACTGATATTTATGTGCGCTTTCAAACCCTTGACATCCGAACAACATGGATTTAATGGTGCGGATGCAAAGTTATTTCCTAGGGAAATGGAGGAAAGGAGGGGGTTCTTCATTCCTCTGATTTGGCAAGTGAACAGACCCATAAAATCAGATCGTTAATCAATTCCTGTGCCAAATTGAAGCTGTTTAAGAGACGCGGCAGCTTTCCTGCTGTTTTTCATTACGTGTCCCTCTCTCGGCACCTTGTTGTGTGAACTGAACGTTGATGATTAGATGCGACTTTATTTTTCCAAATGCATTTATGTGCAGTCCTTGCTAACCCCTGTCTGTTTGCTTTTCATCATTGTTCTGCATTACTGTGCTGTGTCTCGCGAGTAGAGAGACGCAATGATGATGTGGGAGTCTGAGCCACGTCATGACCTGAATGACTGATATTCTGTTTATTTCTGCATTTTAAGGGGATAGTGCATCTAT
>CAIGQZ010032461.1:11789632-11806586 GCA_903798205.1 Danio tinwini | reverse complement strand
AATATATAATTTTATTGTTTACTTTATTTTCACTTACTTTTTCACTGTTGTATGTAAACATAGGCTCATTGTGGATAAATACTTCTGTTCCTTTCCATGCTACTGCTGTTCACAGTGGACTTTGAATGTGGAGCAGAGTGGTTCATGATGATAGGGTTTAGGTTTAGCAAAGAACAGCTCCAGAAAACTAGCAAAAACAAAAACTTAATAATAATAATAAATAACAGGCTGAAAACATGGTAAAATCTAAAAAAGTGGTAAAATCATATTTCCACAATAGCTTTTCTTTTTCTAGATTAGCTTTTGGAAACTTGGGTGGGTAGATCGGTCAAAAAAAAGCTGGTCGGCTGAAGTATATTTTATTGCTGCCTCTGATGTTTTTACGCGAAAAGAGGATGAGCAAATGGCAGACGCAAGAGACATTTGAGATTATCAAAAATTGTACACATCCACCTCTGGTGGGTTCGCAAAAACAAAATTTGCAAGCAGACGTAGCTCCAAGTATGTCTTTCGCAGTCTCCAGAAATGTAGACCTGGGTATGTATCCATAATGAGCCTGGGTTGATGTATGTACCCTGAGAACCTGCAAACTACAAAAAAATCCTTTATTGCTTCCCTCATAAATGGCGAATAAAGCTTGTTTTAATTCTGAAACAGTACAAACATGTACCTCTTGACATGTTTAAGATCTAATATGTACCTTTTAAGTACTGCGCCAGTTTGGACTCTTGTAAGGATGGCTAAGTCTCTCCATAATATTACACCCTGAGAACTGTTATGGAATTCCACAAAGACCACAAGAGTTGTCAGGCACTAAAACAATAAAGTTTCTAATCTGAGGCCCCGTTTACACTAATATGTTTTAGTTTTAAAACGGCTTTTTAGATTGAAAATGATCTGTGTCCACACTGGTGTTTCACCCAGCATTTCTGAACAACTCTCTGTCCACACTACCTCACTGAAAACACACATCATGTGACCACTCTGGCTTGCACTGCAGCAATGAGAACTGTGCAAGTTGGACTGCTCATCAAGGATATACCACTGGATCTAATCTCACTATATTTGTTAAACATGATATTTAATTCATCTTGTCTCTATCTAATGACATATTCCCCGACTTTAGTCTTTTGAATCTATTACTTGTTCTCAGGTAACGCGTTTTGGCTGAGCAAACCCACTCTGAGCCCCCCTCTCTTTACCTTCTCCACCAAAGCAGGTCACTAACACTCCTCCACACAGAATCTCCTTGCTCTCAATGTAGTGTATCTTGTGAATCTTTGATTTTTTCCTTTCATGTTTGGTATCATTTGAAATGCGATTGGCAAAGTGGTATAAATTTCACAATAATATTTCACAATTTCCTATGTATCTGATTTAGGTTTTGACTTTGATAAGATTTTTGCCAGATGCTCCACTCCAGAGAAAATGGTTTACACCATTGATGGAAATTACTAAATTAACTACTTTTTCAGTACAAGTGAGGAGGAGGCAACCAGACTATTTGAGCATTAGTTAACCCGTTAACCCCACATCCTCTGACTAACTTCAGAGTGTCGAGATAATGTCTGTGGGAAGAAATGCAATTGCTGAGCATGAAAGTATGGGATCAGATATAAATCAAAACTTTAAATTGAGTCATAAATGATGAATGTGATCCGTACGGTCACTTACAATTAGAGTCAGGTTAGATTTGGAGCTGAAATACAAATAAAAGTATTCTGTTATTTATTAGAATTTATTTATAAGAAGCACTAGAAAAAGCTTACAAGCATTTAACCTTCGACCATGCTGTTAGTATCATCATTGGGCTAATAGATTTACTTTAACACTCTTTAGTTACAAATGTGTATCTTTAAAAAAAGGTACCACCCAAGAGACAGCTTTTGTACCTTTATTTTCTTTTAAAACCTTTATGCAGGAGCATATTCAACAGCTTAGAAACATGAAGCTCTTGGTGTCTGTGTTCTTGTTATGATGGATAATTCATTTTGTGGGGTGTTAGGATGCACACTCTCTTGTGTATATAAGGGGGCGTCAGCAGTAAAGGTTGAATGAAATGGACTCTGCGATTACGACTCAACTGACAGCACTTGGGTACAAACAGATTTCTCAGTCACCTTGCTTGTCAAAAAAAGTGACGGCTTTAAAATCTCACTGCGTCCTATAACCACGAATGAATGTTGAGAAACGCAATGTCAAAACCATCTCTTTGCCTTTCACTCTCTGTGCGTCCACCAACCGACAATCCTTGTGTCATTTTCCCCTTCAGCCAGGCAGAAGGCTACCGCGGTTCACCTGTAGGTCATACATCTATATCCAACGTTTACATTTTGGAAATGCAATGAATGACAGCTAAATATGGCCTTAAAGTGTCATCATTCAAGGATGCATATCGGTTCAATGGTAATGTTTATTGCATCTGTCTCTATGACATTGACTGGCATTGATTTCTTCCCCCTGTGTTTTTGATATATGTAAAACCTTTTAGTTTGTTTAACTCAATTTCAAACAGGCCCAAGCAGTTATTCGGCCCAACGGTTGATGTGGTGGGCTTTGTTTTTTCTTTGCTCAAGGTTTTCTATGCATACATGCTGTGCTATATATTCTCTGATGCATCAGCAGTCAGAGCAAACAATTGCCCCTTCAGTGTTTAATAACATCAAACTCACAGCAGAGTTAAGGCTGAAATTGCAGCCTATTAAAAGTCAGTGAGGCATTGCTCAGATGCTTCAGGCCGCTGTTTGGCAGCTCAAAGAATAATCTAACATGCATCAAGAGACACAATCTAATATTTGAAGAAAATATGAGAGGAAACCTTAACAATGCAGAGTATACTATTTTAAAACATGGGAGTGAGTACAGTATGGGTCGTCCAAACTTACTCTATGCATGCACCAACAATGTTGGGTTGCACATGTCCAAAATTTCCACTTTGTCATTGATAATTCTGACTGATTTTTGTAAATCTTCACTGGGATTGTATTAAAACAGCAACCAATAAAACCATAAAACAGCAATAAAAAAAATCACCTCTGCATGTAGTCCACCGTTGTTGTTTGGGTGTCAGGAACATTCCTAAAGACTAAACACAGTATACAATTTTTTTTTTAATAATTTACTTGTACTTTGAAATCTGTTTCCATTTTCAGTCTTCAAAATACTCTTACACATATATGATTGGCCAAAATGTATTTCCAGTCTTTAAAAAAAGAGACCTTTCCCAAGTTCCTGTTTTCAATGAAAGCCTGTAGACTGATTTTTATTCAAATATATGTTGCTGGAAAACTCCCAAGAGCCTTTCTTCAGTTCTGTGACATCTTTAACTTACACACCATGAGTGTATCAGAGCATTACATGTTCAACTTTTTGTACGTTATGTAAAACTTAGATGCTTTGTTTTCAGTGAGGATTTAGAGAAACGTGTTTATGTTTTTATCACCAGCAGGGTGGATTACTGTAACTCTGCTTCAAGGATTCTCACCAGAACCAGAAAATCGGAGCACATCACACCTGTCCTCAGGACTTACACTGGCTACTAGTTACAAGTATTATTACTTGTCTTTAAATCACTAAATGGCTTAGGACCTCAATACATTACAGATATGCTCACTGAATACAAACCTAATAGATTACTCAGATCTTTAAGATCAAATAAACTACAAATTCCAAAAGTGCATTCAAAGCAGGGTAAATCTGCCTTTAGCTACTACGCCCCCTACTGCTGGAATCAGCTTCCAGAAATGATCAGATGTGCTCCAACATTAGGCAAATTCAAATAAAGACTGAAAACACATCTGTTTAGCTGTGCCTTTACTAAATAAGCACTGTGCTACGTTGGATTATTCTTTTCTTTTTCATTCTATTAAAACCTGCTTTAACACATTTTAATCAGTTTTTTATCATTTTTATTCTTTGTTTTTATTTTCTTATACTTGTTTTTTTTATTCCTGTTCATGCAAAGCACTTTGAAATACCATTGTGTCTGAAATGTGCTATATAAAAAAAACTTGTCTTGCCTTGCCTATGTGTGCACAAGTGCAAGCACTGAGCTGCTGGATCTAAATAACTTACTGGCCACTGATGTCAATAATAACAATAGTTTCAGAATTCATTGAAAATCGAACTAAGGCCCAATCCCAATTCTACCCCTTAGCCTTTTCCCTTACCCTACCCCTCGTTTTGTGCATTAATGTGAAGGGGTTAGTGGTGTCCCAATTCTCTTTAGCTCAAAGGCGAAGGGCTAAGGGGAAGGGGTGAATAGCCCTTCGAACGAAGATTTTTTTAGGACCACACTCGAAACCAAGGGGTAAGAAAATTTCCCAGAATGCACCAGCTACAGCAGCATTTTCGTTGCACCAGGAAGGACAGTCACAAATTAGTATTTTTTGTCAGTATTACAAATTTTTACAACAAACAAGCACATGTTTTAATATATTCATAACTGCATTAATGTTTTACCATCATGCTTTTATAAAAAAAAGGTTAAAATAAAAAAATGCTAAATTTTGCGATCTATAATCCCTAATAATAACTGCTGTACAGCAGTCCCACAACATTCTGACACTCGATGACACTCAAATACCCTGTCAGAAAAAAGTCTAGTGGCTGAGAATGAGCGTTTTACAGTGTCTGCTATAATGTTAATGTTGTTTTTGGTGTGTTTACATAGATGAATATGGCCACGGTGTAAATGCGCAGTATAGTTATAGTCTTATTGCCACATTAGATCGTTACGATAACATAATATATGCCTTCAGTGATTTCCTGAAGATAAATACCAAAAAAATAACACAACTGGAATAACTACAGCAGTCGCCATCATCTGATCTCATATGAAGCAAGAGATTGTGATGACGTATGATGACGTGGTGCAGGTGTTGAAGTGCTGTCCCAATTCTTAGGGGTAAATTTTGAAGCCCTTCCCCTTCACACTCGGTTTTTAAGGGCCAAGGGGAAGTAGAAGGGGTAGGGGTACAAAAATAAAATTGGGATTGGGCCTAAGTAAAAGTTACAGGATGTAAAAATGTAATTGCAGTACTTGACTGGTAATTTACTAACAATTTGAGGGTGAATAATCCTAAATCAGATCTTAATGTGTTCTTAAGTAGATTCAGATTAGCTTGCATCCTTTGAAGCTGTTGCTTTTCAGTTCTCTTCATGATAACGTGAGTGAATGGGGAGGCTTAAAATAAAAACGAAATGGTCTAGAAGACAAAGAATCGCAGACGTCAGGCTGTGTGAACGGCCCGGGGGTGGGTTTGATGTAGTCCCAGTGTATTCCTCCTCAAGAACTTGACTAACTGTGGTTTGCCAAATGACAACTGAGAATGACATTCAATTGGCATGCCAAATAATGGTCTTTCCACGCTACCATTCAGGAATGTGTCTCCATCGGCCCCAGCTGCGTGTGCACTTGAAATGAAGAGACAAAATGATGTATTGATTTATCCATTCTCTTTAGAACCATTGTGCGTGTGCGCACACACCCGCGTCTGGGTCTGTGTTTGATTGTGAACAAAAAGAGGCTGAAATTGCTTATTGAATGATGGAGATAATCTCCCATTGTAGTGTCGAGATTGTCTGTAGCGCAGATTTAGGATATGTAGAATACCCAGAGTTTCCTCACTGCTGTGCTTAACAATTCTGACTGGGCATTTTTCATGTTAGCATTAGCCGCTAGTTAGACAAGTAGTACTCCTTCAACCCTGCAGCAGTTCCCCATGATTAGATAACCACTGTTTCACTGGGATTCCTCAACTAGTCAAGTGAACGCAAGATGTCCCCTCAGAATTGATTCCCCAGGTGGTTGGGTTTATGTGTGTGTTGAAAAGTGGTGAAATGTGCTTAGAAATTGCTAGTAGCAAAGAGCAGACTTACATGTTTAGACCAGAAACAGTCACTTCTAGACTCAACCAGAACATTTAGTGGATACATTTATGTAGTTGTTGCTGTCTAAAGTTGAATAAACTCTTTGACTAGCACGTTACTGCTCTGTTCCAGTATGTTGGCCTTCGTAAATAAACACTGTAAAAAGCCGCCAAAAGACTATACAGAGCATTATAAGTGTGCATTTATGAATTGAATCGTTTTAAAATCTTGTGTGGATATCATAAGTTAAACAGATTTAGGATATGCAGAATACCCTTAATTTCCTCAATTCCTTAGTAACTCTGACTGGATGCTTTTCACTTTAGCGTTAGTCGCTAGTTAGACAAGTAGAGTCTGCCAACCCTGCTGCAGTTGCCCATGACAAGACACCCATCGTTTCACTGGGATTCCTCAACTAATCAAGTGAACCCAAGATATCCCCTCAAAATTGATTCCACAGGGAAGCGATGGTTCTCCCGTTCCACCTCATCTCAAAGGTGCTCTATTGGATTACGGTCTGATGACTGTGGAGGCCATTTGAGAACTGTGAACTCATTGTCATGTTCAAGAAACCAGTCTGAGATGATACGTGCTTTATGACATGGCGCATTATCCTGCTGGACGTAGCCATCAGAAGATGGGTACACTGTGGTCATAAAGGGATGGACATGGTCAGCAACAATACTCAGGTAGGCTTTGGTGTTGACACAATGCTCAATTGGTACTAATGTGCCCAAAGTGTGCCAAGAAAATATCCCCCACACTATTACACCACCACCACCAGCCTGAACCATTGATACAAGGCAGTATGTATCCAGGCTTTCACCCGGTGAAATGCCTGGCACCCAGTGTGTTCTTCTGCTGCTGTAGCCCATCCACCTCAAAATTTGACATGTTGTGTGTTCAGAGATGCTCTTTTGCATACCTCGGTTGTAATGAGTGGTTATTTGAGTTACTGTTGCCTTTCTATCAGCTCAAACCAATCTGGCCATTCTCCTCTGACCTCTGGCATTAACAAGGCATTTCCGCCAACAGACCTGTCGCTCACTGGATATTTTTTGCCATGCTGCCATGTAATTGGCTGATTAGAAATTAAACACACTGACCTGACTAGCATGTTACTGCTTAGTTCCAGTATGATAGCCTTTGCAAAAAAAAAAAAACACTGTTAGTACAACTTACTTGTACGTCTTAGATTTACAGCAAATGTAAAACGTCAGCCAGATGAATATACAGTGCATAAGAACTGTTTATGAATTGCTCTGACTGTTTTCAAGTTAAATTGTTGTGTGGAGATCTTCAGTAACACAGATTTAGGATATGCAGAATACCATTAATTTCCTCAGTGCTTTTCTTAGTGACTCTGACTGACTCTCACTTTAGCATTAGCCGCTAGTTAGACAAGTAGAACTCCTTCAACCCTGCAGCAGTTCCCCATGATTAGATAACCGCTTTACTGTGATTCCTCAACTAGTCATGTGAACCTGAGATCGCCCTCAGAATTGATTCCCCAGGGCAGCAGTGGTTGGGCGTACTTGTGTGTGTTGAATTTGCTCTCTGAGCAGATGTACACACCTGATTGCTTCAGACTCCCCTGACAGTAGCCCAGAGCCCCGGTGAGATGGGTGACCTTGTGGAGAGACGCAGGCAAAACCAAGGCTGCCTTCTGTGTTACCTTATTTAGGAAGCTTTTGACACAGCTCGCCAGAGACAAACGAGCATCCTCTACGTCTCTGTGACTGGGTGACATTGTGACCTACGGAGCGTTTCATGTATTCCACCGCTGCAATACCTCATTGATCTGAGGGTCTTCTGGGATGGGGGTTCAGGGGGATCTACTCACTTCAAAAAGACAAATGTGCATGTGTTTTTATTCAGACTGTTTATTCCTCCTGTTGAAGCGCATATATATATATTTTTTTTTCTGAATTTTATCTTTCACTTTATATTTTATTTAAATTAACTTTACTGCTTTCATTTAATTTTATTTTATTTTTTTATTTTGTTTACATTTTTATTTCATAATGCACATTTTTAGATATTCTTTTAAAGGTGCCATACTGCATTGGTTTAATACATTAAATTGTTCTCTGATATATACATAGTAGGTTTATAGCTTCGGTAAGTTCAATAAGTATCCAGAAACGGTTTAATAAGCTCCTGTATTACTCAATAAAATAATCCTAGAAACAGAAGGTCCATGATTGACCATATATGGTTTGTGTCATAAATATTAATGAGCTCCGCTCTGACGTGCAGAGACTTACAGAGACACAGAGTACGGACAAAAATAAACCCAATCAGAGTAACGTTAGGCTATTTTGCTCATCAGATCTGTTGCGAATAAAGGCTAATCTAGAATTAAACTTGACAAAAGAGAGTGATTGAGATGTAGTGCATTGTATTTTAAAGCTATATTATCAAAGAAAACAACCTTAATATCAACCTCTGCATGAACAGATGACAGTTGAGCTGAGTGATTTGACACGATTTAGCAGTCTACATGTGTTTGTTTGAACATATGCATCAAATTTCACAGTAAACACAATAAATGAACAAAAGATTTAACTAAACATACCTTATGCCTCTTCGGAGTGGAGATGAATTAATGTGTAAATTATTTGAAGTAAGTTAAATATTTACTTACTTAACAGTAAGTTAAATATATGCTTAAAATAACTAAAGGAGGACAATTATTACTGTCTCACTAAAAAAAAAAACGTTTAGCTTATCAAATGCAGCCTGAGATGTGCATATTAATGATTTCAGAGCTTTTTTATGATCTCAGAGGCTGCTCATCAGGTCTGGATGAATGACCTAAAGTAGGCATACATGCAAATGAGGAGGACATGAGTCTCGTCAGAGTTTGTTTTGTCTTCTGATTGGCCTGTTGTCCACCGCAGTTTTATACTCGTAGAATTTACATGAAAATGAGGCAACAGGGGTGTCTGAGGCTCACAGTATGCCCATTTCCTTAAACTGATCTTTTATTATTCTACTATGCCTTTTCATTTCAGATTTTCATTATAGGGCACCTTTTAAAGTAGTGTTATTTTACATTTATAAAATTTTATTTTTATATTACATTTCTAACATTTTATTTTAAAATAGTATTCGCTGTACATTTTTTTTAAAATATATTTTTTTGATAAATATACATATAACACTTATTTTATTGTTTTTATTGCTTATGTTACTGTATTATTACTACTTTATTATTATTTTCAGTGTACCAGTCATTCTGCAGTCTGCTATCAAAAAGTTGTTGTTTTTTTTTCTGTTATTTTCCAAATAATTTTTGTAGGTTATTTTCCAAAACATTTCCCATTTGGATCAAAAAGGACATCTTGAGTTCTGAAAGCTACAGAATGTTTCTGAGAGAAATATTTCATACAGCTTTATTTAATCTTAAAAGATCAAGGTACATGTGATTCCTTGTGATACGACTCCTCTCACGACTAAAACAAGTGACGTTTTTTTTTTCTTCTCGATTATGCAGCATGACAGAAACACCCCCCAGGAGGGCGTTTAGGGTGTTTCTAGTGGGCCGCTAGAATAAGGGCTCTTTATTAATTGGCTTTTTTGGGTGGGTTGTTTTTCTGTTTGGTTCTTTGACATCCTCTTCTGTGCTCGCTCAGAGTTAAAGACTTGTTTAATGAGAGCGTGTTTTGTTGCATATGCAAATTCAATTAGTTCTAGACACAGACAAATACAGACACACACACATTCTCACAGAGGCTTTTGTTATGCAGCATATCAACAAAACAAACCAAAAAAAGCATGCCACCGCACAACGGCCACAATACCTAGTCAAGCGTTGAGGCGCTTGTATCTCTTTGAAACATGTACTGTAGCTGTCCTCGTCTGAAATCCATTCTCTATACTCGCCACCCACAATTATTGCCTTCTCCAAGGCGTGAAACGAGCTGTCAAAACGTCATATTGTTTTCCATGTCGCTGTAAAGAAAACTTTAAAGCTGTTTTTATTGATCAGCTCGGCTGTTTCGCCCAGACGTGTTATTTGTTTATAATGGTATGATGTTGATGACACAAAGGCAGATCATATTGAGAATCATGCTTTACTGTGTGCTTTTAATTTTGCATTTTTTTTCTTTCTTTTCATATTACTTGAAGTTGTTGACTCTTTTGACTGAAACTTTGTCTTGAATGCATTATTGTTTTAATGAATATTTAAAAAGGCCATATTATGCCCTTTTTCATAAGCTGTTGAACAACTCTCCAGTGTCCCCAGAATGCAACTGTAAAATTTCAGCATAAATACCCTACAGTTTCTTCAATCTTTTGTGTGTGTCCCTTTAAATGCAAATGAGCTTCTTCTCTTTCAGAAGAGGACGGAGCCTTTGCATGCTATTCTGACACTCCAGAAACAGCAAAACAAGCAGATTTTACACAGATGTGTAAAATCTTTACAAAAGTTAGAAGATTAAAGTCTTACAAATTCAATCTGGAGTCAGATAATGATAAGAGGGGGAAGGACTACAACTCATAGACTGAAAGGTTACCAAAGCAAATGCATTGTGTTGTTTCCTTTCTTGTTTTCTGAGTTGGTACAGTAGAAGAACCTTTTAGATTCCACTCTTAAAACTGAAAACAAAGACACATTTTTTGGTTAATTTGTGCTCCTTACATCACTCTAAGCATATTTACAGTTTTAATGATAACCTATGCACAATAGGTCAACGAGGCAGTTGCAATGCCAATTAAATGGCCTGATTTGCATAATATGTCCTTTCAAGCTAAAAAATCTGAATATTTTTTAAAGCTTTTGTCCACCGTACGGCACTAGTGAGCATTTAATCCAATGCAATAATCTTTAGATCTTCTTTTAAGTGCTTCTTAAATGTGAAAATGGTGATTGGATAAAGTTTGCTGTGTCCTGGCAGAGATATTGATCACAATTTGATCCAAACCTGGAAGTGAAACTCGAGATATGCTTAAAAGCAAGAATAAATTAAAAATCAACTGTGTGCTTTCTCTGTATGCTTTTTAGACTTTCCCCAAGTGCAAAAAAAGACTAAGCATTTGTAAGAGATTTAATAATTCATTAAAAACAACCAAGATTAGTTTTCTTTCTTTAATCATTAGTAAAACATTTATTTTCAACACGATCAATATACTTTTAAGCTTTTGTGTTAATCTAAATTGAGATATTTAAGCTAATTCCTTGATAAAGTACTATAAAGTACTTTAGCAATAGTAAAACATTATGTCAGTTGGTAATAAAATGTAACATTAAAAAAATTATTTAAAGAGCATCAGTAATAATAATAATAATAATAATAATAATAATAATAATAATAATAATAATGATAATATTAATAATAATAATTAATAATAATACTAATGTTTTAAAATAAACAAATGCCTTTTATTCATTTGGATATTAAGTCAATGTTTTATAATATGGTAAGGGTAGCAATACTGTAGTATCAGATGGTAATACCATAACACATTGAAATGCATCATGCATTTTCACTGTAACGTGGTGTTTGACCATTATATTTCAAATTACCACAATAAACCACGCTAATTTCATTACTTTGACATGCAGCCATTCAGTTTCAATTGTCTGATTCTGTATACACACTTATCTCTAAGAGTCAGAGTTACTGTACCTCCCGCTCAAGACTTCAACATTAATTTAACATGTTAATCTATTTAAATCCACTATATCTGGAGTAATTAATTCTATTAACACAACCTGTACTCATGCAGATAATTTCTCCCCAGGTGTCCACGGGTTACTTTAATTATAATCATAATTGCACTGATAATTACACTGATTGGCTTTGTGAAACTATCAGCGAACGTCGTGAAGCGAAAAGCGATATGATTAACTTACAGTCAGTCAGAGACGGGTCGTGCTATTTAAAGGCAGTCGTGCACGGCTGAATTCAGTGCCTGTCAGAACGCTGATGATTCTGTCCCAGCTCAAGTCCACTTGAGTCATTTATTTGCTGTGAGAGTGATCTATGCATTCGCGCTGAATTACTACCTTGTGAATTACACCCAGAGATGTACGCCGTGCTCCAGGGAGATCGTAATCATTTGTGCAGTGCTGCTGCTATATCATGAAAATATAATATGTAAACGGAGCTTTTGCGTGCATACTTCAAGGCAATATATTGTTGCCATTTTTTTTTACTGCCAGCCAGAGGTGATGGATTTAAACCTGAGATGAGGTGAATTTAGTTGATATGCGTAAATATTTCACCTACATTTGTGCATAACATCTAAAGTCTTTTCCAAGGCTGAATTCTGAGTTAAACTTTTTTCATTTCTTTGGAAAAACAAGTGTGAGAAGAGCTGGATAACTGTAGATCAGAGATTACTAAAGCTGTACTCTGATAATGGAATGGATATGTCTGCAATAGCTTAATGCACAATGCACTCACTTTTGCATATCCAGTGTCTATATGCAACAGTCTTTACTGATACTGTACATTATTCAGTTCAATTCATGTTTATTGTATAGTGCTTTTATAGTGTGTCAAAATAGCTTAACATCGTTAAGTTCTAGTCAATTGAAACTGCGCCAGTCCAGTTTTCAGAGTTGAAGTTTAGTTTAGTTCAGTTTAGTAGCGTTTAAATTTCACTGCTGAAGGTCCAAATTCTGAAGAACAAATCCATCGATGCGCAGCTGCACAAATCCCAAACCAAGCAAGCCAGTGGCCACAGAGGCAGGGAACAAAACTTCACCACTTGGAGAAACCAGGCTCAGTTGGGCATGGCCATTTCTCCTCTGGCCAAATTACTTGTGCAGAACTGCAGTCTAGGTGCCGGGGGCTGGAAAACACTGGATGTCCATCATAAAAAAAAAATTAAATTAAAACAAATGTAATGATGGACTTGTTTGTTTTGGTCTTGCGGTTAGCACTAAATGAATTCACAAATGTTCAATTGCCATCTCTGTGTAGCTTGTTAAAGATAATTTTGTCTTTAGCTTTATTGAAAAACATTTGCGATCGTCTTGTTATTTAAATATTAACAATATAAGTTCAGTGCACAGTCAGTGTGCATTGTCTAATATATTTGATATCAAAGTCTGCATGAACCGAAAGTTGCTGAGACTTTTATGTCAGTATGTTGATATACTTTCAACTGAAACCGAATATTGAGTAGAGGCAGGGCTTTTTTGCGCATTATTCCCTAAAGTCAAAGTAATGGTAAGAGAGGGTATTAATATGCAGTTCCTATGACCCCTTAATTTGACGTTAACAGAAAGATTGTCAGCAGATTGTCAGAATTTCATTGAATGTTGCCAAAACAAAACAATTTTTTTTCAGTGGATTAACTTGCACTGATTTTTCTGTCAAGTGTACTTTAAAGTGTGAAATAATGGTATATTTGTAGCTACTGTTGTAGCTGTTTATTTTACAGTAAAAGTGTAAGGATATATACATATTTAAATAGTTATTAATTTATTTAATTTTAATCATTGTATCAGTTGGTCATAACAAGATTATTGCTGTTTGCACATACAAAAATTTTAATATTGGTGAAAATTTCAAATCAGGTCAAATATAACTTATGCATAATGACTTAAAGATGTAAGACGTTTCCTGAAACCTAAATTACATCCACTATACTGTATACTGCACATTTTTTACTTTTTTGATGAAAACCACAAAGAACTGCCAGCTTTGCTTGGCAGTTCAAATAATTTCCTAAAGATGCACACTGGGGAATAAAATAACGAAGACGCATTACCCTGTGTGTCGTCTTTGATCTCATAAACCTGACAGATGCAATTCATCTACCACTTAGAGCAGTGAAGTAATTCTAGCTCAGTCCGACTAATACACTTTAGTCCAATTAGCACTCCTGCTTTTTCTTCCCCACTGCCGAATATTTGTCCATATAGTTCCCGAATGCTGAAGGAGATCCTAAATGAATGCCAGTGTTGCCTTTCCTTTCTGCTTTTAACAGAAAGACAGCTAAAAAGCCGAAGAACACTAAAAGAGAAAAAAGTGAGGTGTGTGTGTGAAACAGGAAGAGGGCATGATGGAGGTCGCTAACAAAAGACTTTAGAAAAAGAAGCAACAAAGCTTTTCTACAAAAGAGAGAGAGGGAAAGGGATATAGCAACACAATCTCACAGCAATTCGTAACTTTTTTGATTTAGGGGCTAATTCACATGAATTCGTACGATTTAATTTGTACAAATAGGTACAATTTGCTCATCACCCAATGATGGTTGGAGTTACGGGTGGGGTTAGGTGCCACGCCTCCTTTTTAAAATCGTACATTTTCGTACGACTGAACTCGTACGAATTCGTAAGAATTAGCCACTAAACTGACAAAACGTAAAATACTTACGTTTCCTTGTGAGATCAGGCTGGATATAGAGAGCAAAGGGTGTGAGTAGGCATGTGTACTTTTTTATCATAAGTAATGTTGTGATTGTTGTTTTAATGATATTATCTATTATCAGTGGAATTTTTGATGGTGCAAAAAGGTAAGACATGTCATCCTCCATGTATGTGCAAATCAAGCATGTTTTAACATCCAGGAAGAAAGTAAGTATAAAGTCGTAACATGGCCAAGTATCCTACTCTGAATTTGTACTCTTCCGAGTACACACACACACACACACACACACACACACACACACACACACACACACATACAGTTTTCTGTGATAGACTAAAGCAAGTCTTCTGACTTCTGTTTATTTCTTTGTTCTAGGTAATATTATTGTTCAACAAATCATTCATTTATTTTCCTTCTGCTTAGTCCATTACTTGTCAGGGGGCGCCACAGTGGAATGAACCACCAACTGTTCAAGCATATGTTTTACGCAGCAGATGCCCTTCTGATTACTAGGAAACATCCATACACTCTCACATTCACACACATTCTCATACACTACGACCCAAATCACTTATAGTGCAAGTCTTTGGACTGTGGAAACCCACGCGAACATGGCGAGAACATGCAAACTCCACACAGAAATGCCAACTGGCCCAGATGGGACTTGAACCAGCGACCTTCTTGATGCACTCCAAAAAATGCAAGGTTCCACATAATTCAATTATGTGACCCAACACAAATCGGTTAAGTTAACTTAACACTTTTAACAAATTTATGTGGATTGAACATAATTAAGTTGTCCCAATAAAATCTCAAGAATTGTGTTGTTTCAGCTTATTTTAATTAAGTAGTTTGAACAAGCAAAAAAACAAATTTCGAATGTTTGAGACATCAGTGCTAACTACTGAGCCACCGTGCCACCCTCTGTTCGACAAATCAACAATGCTATATGGTTTTAAAATCTTTGTTTATCTTTTTTATGTTTATTTTAAGTGTTTGCTTGACAAATTTCAAAACATTGCATATGTAACCCTGCTTGCCAACAGACATCGGCAGTTTGCAATAATATAGCTGCATTCATTGACCAGTTTACACAATTTGGAATGTATTCCATGTATGTCCTTACAGAAACCACACTTCTCCGAGCCAAATATCCTCATCGCCGCAATTAACCCTGTTGTATTTAATTCATTATAAATATTTGGTTTCAGACAGAAGTGGAGTAGTTGCATGTTTTTCTGAAACAATCTGCATTTGTTCATCTAAGCACAACGCTCCAGAACAAGTCTGTTTTTGAATTAATAATTTGAGTCAGTGATCCATTCATAAAGTTACTTGTTCATTTCTAATTTCATGGACTCTGAATGAATGTCTTTGCAAATCACTAATTAAAACATGGATTTTCATGGATAAACATAATTCACCCAATGCACTAGCACAAAAACACACTCAGAAAAAATTGTGTTTATGGTCTTGAAAAGATAACATAAGAAAATGGTTGTTTTTGCCGCCCTTAGGGGTGAGGGGTGTGAAAGTGAGAAAAAAGTTTGCAGGTATAACGCTTACCATTTCACTCTTGCTATCAGAGGGGACAAACAAATAGAACTGTCAGCCGCTAAGATCCTGCTCTCTATCTTAATGAAATACACTGAGGGTAATATGATGTTGGCGATAGAGATCTCCCGAAGCTATTGTCAGATTGGGCTCCACTCAGCGAAGAACGCTGCACTTTGATCCCCCTTCTCCATCCTGCGTTCCCGCGTCAGCCCGCATCTTCTCCAGCGTGTGAAAGGTTTAATAGAGCTCAGCTTAGCAACTCTCACACCTGCTCTATGACAGGCAGGGACGCGAGGATGAATCGGGCTCGTGACAGCATAGCCACAGCTGAGACGGCGAGGATAATAAAGGCTGATTAATACGGAGCCGTCATGGCGGCGATACAGTGAAATTTGCAGGGAGTTGATTGCCCCGCATCGCGGCTAATCGCGCCGGACGCCCTTGACTCATCACAAGCGAATGCGCGCGCACGTGGCGACAGCTGTAAAGGAATGGAGGAGGCGGCAGCACTAACGGCAGAAAGGATACAGTGAAAGTCAAAAGTGTGCTGTAATCACCTCACAACTCCTGTAACCATTAGCTCAAGTTAATGGCGAGATTTATACTGATGTTTACCCTTTCCGGGAGCCCGCGTCTCCGTCTGCGGGCCTCCGCTGGTAATGACTTTTTCTGGAGTCAAATATGTACGTCACACATGGAGCTGGAGGTCGGAGGAAATTGTCATTCCGCTCGTGATGCAGATTGTCCCTACGAGACATGCTGTAATTAATTGCAGGAAAAATGTTGTCCCCCAAAACTGTCTCCTTGAAAGGTTGCGTCATCATGGCTCCGACTGTAGGCTAATGGATAAATGGCAGAGTGCTTACCTTTCGTTAAAGGAATATACAATCAAAATGGCAATGAATGCGTTCTGTGGAAGTAAAAAAAAATGCTGGTGAAAAGTATTGTTTAGCTTGCGCACTTATTGTCAAAGAACTTCTAAGACAAATGTGCAGCGCTGTAGGTAATCGAATTGTTCTATGCTGGAGACGTATGTTTGTTTATTCTCAGCATAACTGCCAAGCTATTTCAGTCAAACGGAAAAGCACTAACTAGATTGATGTGATGGAAGCATTTTTGATGTATGCATATAAAAACGCTCCATGCTGTGTGTGTGTGTGTGTGTGTGTGTGTGTGTGTGTGTGTGTGTGTGT
>CAIGQZ010032461.1:11770618-11789622 GCA_903798205.1 Danio tinwini | reverse complement strand
TGTGTGTGTGTGTGTGTGTGTGTGTGTGTGTGTGTGTGTGTGTGTGTTTGGCACATTGTTGGTTCAAACTCATATATCAAATTGTAATAGTAATAGTTTGACCAGACTTGGCTATTACTAAAATGTTTATTATGTTTTGTAATAGTTAATTTATTCATTTTCTTTTTGGCTTAGTCCCTTTATTAATCAGGGGTCGCCACAGCGGAATGAACTGCCAACCTATCCAGCATATGTTTTTCAGCCGCAACCCATTAGTGGAAAACATCTATTCAAACCCACACATACACTACGGCCAATTTAACTTATTCAATTTATCTATAGCGCATGTCTTTGGATTGTGGGGGAAACCGGAGTATCTGCAGGAAACCCACATGAACATGGGGAGAACATGCAAACTCCACATGCCAACTGACCCAGCTGGGGCTCAAACTAGTGACCTTCTTGCTGTGAGGCGGCAGCTCTACCCACTGCACCACTGTGTTGCCGTCTTATAATAGTTAATATACAAAACACATCCAATGATGACTTGAGAAATAACATGCGTGCTAATTTTACAAAAGGGCAATCCACAATGTCTTCAGCATTCTGTAATAATACAAGCCGGTTTCTTGATTTGGATATCAATATAAACATGCGAAAGGTCAGTATGGTGGACACCAGGCGGGGCTGTGCTGTTCCTAGAACAGAATAAAGCACCCGCTTCAGTGCCAAGCTGTAATCCTCTTTAATTTGTTTTCAGATCAGGCTTTGGAAACAGCAGCCCGCTCTCTGTACTGCGCTCTCTGAAGAATGTGGGCAGGGACAGCTGTCTTCTCTTCCGGCGCTGTTTAATACAGGTTTTCTTGCTGCTTTGCCACCTCAGGCCTCCGCTCTGATGAATAATTCTTGCTAGGGTGGAAAGAGTATTCTTTACCAGTCATTTGGAGATGGCTACTGTGCAATCACGCGTCATTCAATGGTCCGCTTTGGCTTGTTATTTGCAGTTGGAAGAGAGGGGCTGCAGCCACCCAGATTAGTATGTGCGTGAGCTGCCTTTCACATAAAAAAAAATTAAATAACATAAAAAAATGCAGCAATTGAGTTTGAGGCTCGCTTGTCTGCCCTTCATTTGATAGTTAAGGTTGAGCTATAAAAAGCCCCCTTCCGTTCCATGTCTGACACTGTTGTGCTACCGTAGATGCAGGTGATTTGTATCCATGAACGCTGACTCTCCATACATTGTTATTTTAATATTGCTTTTGTTCCCCCGAATGTTCAAGCGAAGGCATAATTCTATTGAAATGATGAAGCACATCTTGAGAGACAGAGGGGGTTTAAAATGCACTGAAACAAAGCATACAGGCAGAATGTTGGCAACGCAGGCAGGGCGGCTGGCAGTCTTTTAATCCGTGGCGCTGCACTGATAAATCGCCACGCGTGTTTCATTTTTATCCTTCTCACCAGTTGTCTGGCCCCTGAGTAATGAGTAGCCCTGGGTCTTCTCTCAGACCCTTAGATATAATGTCCAAACGCAGGGATTAGTGGCTCGCCTGGGTTGCGAATTGAGTGGGAAAGTGCTGCTCGAGGTGCCAGGTGAATGTTTAGAAGGCCGCTCTCCCGCAGATCGCAGGCACAGCTACACAGCAATGGGGGAATAGTGGTGTATTGTGAGTGGGGGCAAGGACATGGAGGCTTGGACTATGGGCTGGATGCTTCGGCACACAATGACATTGTGTCCTTTGCTATTTAGATAGGTGGTGACCGCCAAACTGATTTCACCATGTACGACATGTTCCTGGATTAACATCTATGTTGATCCTGAAACAACATCAAATCAGCCAATCAGAATTTATTTATTTATTTAGGCTTATGGTTAGGTTTATGTACTTCTACATGAGTGTTATCCAACTATTATTCCCTTCTGATTTTGGGAATAATTTACAGTTATGTTTGGGTTTAAGGGTTGGCAATGGGTATAGATTACATTTTCGAACAAAAATGATGTTCTGGGATCAATATAGATGTTAATCTAGGATCGCATCGTACTTTGCAAAATCACGCTGTGGTGACATTGAGCCATGAGATCCTGTATATTTATATGGACTTCCAACCTCTTGAACAATTGGAAGCAGATTAGCCGTTGCTTGGCAGATGAACTCTGCCTGACCCAAGATGCTGACTGGCACAAGCACCTTTACACTTGCTGAAAGTAATGTTAAAAAGTTAAAAGCAGACAGGAATGCAGATGATTTCATTTTAATGTTGTTTACACTGTTGTTCACCAAGCAGATGTGAAAATGTGCTGTCATTCATAACAAAAGCACTCCGCATACAAAAGTTTAGGCTTAGTAAGATTTTTCTTTTCATGAATTTTTCAAGAAGCAAGAATGTTTAATCTCTTTTTATCGACAATGTGTCAACAGCTTGTAACATTAAAGTAATACTTTTCTTAGCTTGGTTGCCATTAAAAGGCTGTTTTGTGATGTTTTTTTTTTTCCATGAAAAAAAAAGGTTTAAAAAATAATCATATTTAAAGGTGCAGTATGTAAGTTTAACATCTAGTGGTTGAACTAGGTATTGCACTCCTGGATCAAAACAAACACAAGCACAGGTTGCCATATTGAGGACAATAGCGAGTGATTTAAATTGTGTTCTATATAAAAGCAACGGCACCCGATAGAAGGAATATTTTTTCCATTTGTTTTTGTACTAACCAACACCTCAAACTGATATATTAGAAATGGCTTCTATTTCTCACATGAACAACAGAAAAACTGACAATGATCACCTCAGGTACACCTCATGTGCTTTATTCAATGTTAAATGCTAACAATGTGAGTTTGAATGCCATTTTACATGACATTTATTGCCGTACTATAGAAAGCAGCAGCAGATAGTTCACCTCAGATCTTGAAAATAAAATAAACCGCTTGAAATTTAACTTTAGAACTAACACTAATGAGTGATTCAGCATCTAAATTTAATAATGTTAAAGATGTTTAATATGTATTAAATAGATTATAAACCTAACCATTTCGAGAGTGAGTGCATATTCTGTGCTTCTGAATGGCTGTATTTAAATATCTGTCGTGTTTCGTCTGGTGCAAGCAGCCAAATGCTCATCACTGCGTATCTCGTCACAAAGCATGTTTTTAGGGCACGCGGTTACAATGTAACCTGCTCCTCTAATGTTTACATGCATAATAATTATATTATTTGCTAATTAATAACCTCATGTGAACTCTGAATCTGCGTCTCATTTCGCAGTCTGCTACTGTCCACCGGAGGTCGCATTTCGGTCATGGACGCATACTTTCAGAGCCTTTCTGAATCGATGAACAAATAAATACATGAATGAATGAATGAATGAATGAATGAATGAATGAAATATGCTGTTTTACACCAAGACGTTGAAATACAACTGGCTAAACTGGCATTGGGCAAGTTAAAACTTCCAAAACAAACACATTTTCAAAGCAGAATATCTGACTTCATCATTGTTTTTCAGATAAACAAGTATGTTCACTTGGCATGTTTCTTAAATATCTGCAAACATATTAGGCTATTTTTATGCTTTAGAAAAGTCAAAGACTTAAATACAGCACCTTTAAAAAAAGATTAATAACAAGTAGGCCTTTTTATAAAAGTAGGCCTTTTAATAAAAGAACACAACACTATAAACACACATCATTTGGCTGTGGTAATTGTTAAATTCCATATAATTCACTGTAATCGTTAAACATTTTTTCCTTCACCCATGATTGGATAAATAGGCCTCCTCCAATCTCTGTGACAAGAATTGTTTTGATTAGATGTCAAGATTTATTTTTGAGAAAAACCTTTAAATGCAGCCATGGTTAAAATCTAGAGCACAGAAGGACTTATCCTTCAGCCTGTCCATATTCCCTGTCATTTAACAGATCGATGGAAGCAGCGCTGTCAGTAATCTTTTCCTGTGTGTGTGGGTGTAGACAGCAGATTATATGCTCCAGTGTTTGGTTACGTCAGTGTCCTGCCTCCCCACATGAAGTCACAGAACAAGCCAGCCGCAGTAGTGTACTGCTTTTTCTTTTTCTATTTTTCAGATGTATTGTAGTGTACTTATTTAAGCGAGTATGCTGACAGTGCCTGTTTTTTGTGAGGTAGAAACTTTTATTTTATTTTTGAGCTTGAACATTTGGTAGAGACAGAGAAAAGACAGAACATTATGGGGATGGGGGTGGATAATGGAATCAGGACACAGCAAATGTTGGATATGAACCTGCTTTTCCTGTAAGAGCTTCAGCGTGTTACATGTATGTTTATTGTTGGTTCCAAGAAAACCTGTAGCATCCAAAAAACCTTTCCATTTCACTTTTTTTTAATAGTGGAGAATGGTTCCTTAGAAATGCATTACTAAGAAAAATGATTCATTTGTGGACTCTTCATTGATAGTTTTTTTTTTAAGGGGGGAATGGTTTCCATGAATTCTATGGCGTCACTACAAATTCCCCCTTTTTCTAAGAGTGCAGCTGAGGTAGTGCACTATAGGTCACAGTTCTTAATTTATCTAACTAAAGAAGCGTAGACACTGAATGATTTTCCAGAGGTAATTATAATGCTAAGTATAAAAATTTGAGTTTGCAAACTGATATAATGTAATCATTTTGTAAAGTTTCATTTAATTTTCTAAAATTATTTTAAAATTAACCAAAATTTTGTATTAAATATCTATTTAATCTATATAACGTGTGTGAATCTGATACTTAAATTATTATTACACTGCAAAAAAAGTTTTTCTTACTTAGATTTTTTGTCTTATTTTTAGTCCAAATATCTAAAAATTCTTAAATCAAGAAGCATTTTCTAAACAAGCAAAACATATTGTCTTGTTTTAAGAAACAATATGCCAAAATTAAGTGA
The DNA here is from genome assembly GCA_903798205.1 of Danio tinwini. Classification (NCBI taxonomy): domain Eukaryota; kingdom Metazoa; phylum Chordata; class Actinopteri; order Cypriniformes; family Danionidae; genus Danio; species Danio tinwini. Next base: position 11,784,741 of record CAIGQZ010032461.1, on the reverse strand, counting down.
GTTTTTCCTTAAAACAAGCAAAATAATCTGCCAATGAGGAAAGCAAAATAATCGTATGTCGAAAGGAAAAACAAGATTATTTTGCTTGTTTTAAGGAAAAACTCATTTAATTTTGGCATATTGTTTCTTAAAACAAGACAATAGGTTTTGCTTGTCTAGAACATTTTTCTTGACTTAAGAATTTTTTGATATTTGGACTAGAAACCAGACAAAAAATCTAAGTAAGAAAAGCATTTTTTTGCAGTGTAGTAGTAGTAGTAGTAGTAGTATTTGTATTATTATTAGTAGTAGTAGTGGTGACACGGTGACTCAGTGGTTAGCACAATCGCCTCACAGCAGGTCTTTAAGCAAACTTTGTTATCCTATTTTACTTTGGATTGTACTTGTTTTTCCTGAGGATGTTATTTATGTGTTGATTTGATTCACTGATTTGTATATATTTTTGTACTATGTATATATGCAAATGTATGTATGGATACTACCCCCCCCCCCCCTCTTTTTTATGTAATTTTTTTGATGCTGTGTAAGTTATGTTTTGTTTTTGTCTTCTGGTGTTATTATTATGTGATTGCAATTAATTGTGGGACCCCCTTGAAAATGAGATGGTACATCTCAAGGGCTTTATCCCAATGAATAAATATCAAACAGCAAGAAGGTCGCTGGTTCGAGCCTCGGCTGGGTCAGTTGGCATTTCTGTGTGGAGTTTGCATGTTCTCCCAGTGTTTGCGTTACATTAATTAATATATTAACTATCTTTGCGCTCAGGCAACACGTTACCTGAGAACATATAATAGATTCAAAAGACCAAAACCAGTGAATATGTCGTTAGATAGAGACAAGGTGAATTAAATATCACGTTGAACAAATTTTGAGAGATTAGATCCAGCGGTAGATCCTTGATGAGCAGTCCGACGTGCACAGCTCTCATCACTGCAGTGCATGCCAGAGTGTGTGTGTGTTGTCACGTGATGTGCGTTTTAGTGTGGACGGAGATCTGTTCAGAAACGCGGTTTTAAAACTACAATGTATTAGTGTAAACAGGGCCTAAGTCCGCCCCTGCCTAGTAGTTGTCGTAGTAGTCGTAGTAGTAGTAGTAGCAGTATAATAATCATATTGGTGATTGCCGCTAAAAGATTAATGTTCCATGACATTATAATTGAAAACAGTGTGTCCTGACTTCTGTTCTCCACAAAGCCTGACCCTGTACATAGCGATACTGTTAACAGAAGCAGATGCAGCTCTTTTATCATAACAGGTGTTTAACAGGACTTGTAGAGCTCACAGCATTGTACAAGTGAGGTACTGAGCAACTGTGCTATGTAATGCAAATGTCAAAATGTGTTAATTTACCAACCGTGCCCTATGGTAAAACTATTTTAAGGCCATAACAGAGTATTGTACAAAGAACTATGCAAAAGTAAGTCCTCAATAATCAATTATCTTTTCCTATGTGAAAACCTGTTGATGGTTTACTGCCGCTAGCTTTCATTTCAGTTCAAGTCTGCAGTGATTTGTACAGTATAAGTATGTTTTTGTAGTTTCATAAAACTGTCTAACCCTCAGCTCCGAGATGAATAAATAAAAATAAAAAAAGCCTGTTGAATCGAGCGTACTGGCAGACTTTATGAAACCCTTCCCTGCAGAATGGGATCAGGGTTTAATTGCACATGTAGCATTACTACTCGCTTCTATTGCGTGCACAAAACTGATACTGCGCTCCATCGTAACACTCTTTGATATCTTTTTAGTATTGACTGTGACAGTCACTGATCATGTGAGAGGGGTTTACATGCCTGGAGTGCCACTTCACTCGTCTGCCTTTCTGTCTTTGTACCGAGATGATGGGACATTTTATTTTGAGGGACACTTGACAGAGATGAGAGTCTGTGGATAGAGAGCCTGCAATGCAAAGGGCCACTCGCTGGAGAGCCTCACTCCATAAGGCCAAGAACAAAGGAAGCGCGTTTTTGACTTTGATAGATGGACTCTACTATTTATGCTCTCGCATTCACTGGGAACTCTCTCCAGATTGACAGTGAAGCAAGCGTTTCTCCATTCCATCCTTGTCTCTTTCCGTATCGGCCAGCGTTGCTCATGTGACCTCCAGCAATGCCTGGGTATCCTGATTGAACATACAAACCATGATTGATCTTAGAGGTTAGTCAAACAACTGCCGCTCTCCGTTACAAGGACCTTCCACCCCGGGCCGGTAGTCTAGATTTAGCAGGCAGCAGAGGTTGTGTTTACCTTATTAAAACAGATTGAAATAACTATTTGCTTGCCACTGTGTTATTTAAATGTTGATCGGGGTTTCTTTTTGAGGGCTGTTGGATCCCGTTCTTGGTTTGACTAAAACAAATGAACAAGGGAAAATCGGTGATGTAATTTTCAGTCACCACTGTAGCAGTGGATTTTTTAATTGTCCCTCGATGGCTTCCAAGTAATGAGATACCTTTTCAAAACAGGCATCAATTTGGCAATATAGATTGGTGGCTTTCATGACTTGTTGTTTATGTAATATAATTATATAATTTAATTTCTCTAAATATATATATATATATATATATATATATACTTTTTTAATCCCTAAACATGAAATATCATGGTTATTTAGATAATTGGGTAATTCAAGTTAAATTATTCACTGATTAAGGTTATAGTCATTATAGGATTAGCTTAATATTCTTAATATTGTTATTTTCAGTGGAGTAAAGTAACAAACTATAAATACCCAAACTATTGTAACTGAGTCATTTTTATCAGGAATTGTAATATGTGTACTTTTACTTTCCATTTTTAGTGCAGTATTGTTACTTTTACTCCACTACTTTACTTGAACCTGCAGTCACTACTTTATTTTATCTTGTCTATGGGGATTAGAAAAATCAGTCCTGTGATTCCTGTCCAATCAAAGTGCACATAGAAGTAAAGAGGTAAATCACATTATAATAAACTACTTCAATACATGGGCAATTTATAATTAGCAAAGATTAATTGCCATTAATCACATCTAAAAAAAATTTTTTTGTGACAGACTCACAATTTCAAGCCCTGTATTTAAAATATCCACAGTACACACACGTGTGTACTGTATGTATCTAAATACACACATGCATGCATATATTTGAGAAAATGTTTATTTATATTACATATAAAATATAAATGTACATTAAACAAATTGTATATAAATTTAAATAGCTATGAAAAAAACTTTTGTTTTTATGTATATGTGTATTACATAATAAACAATTCAAACATATTATATTATGTGATTGTGAGGTGGCAATATTATATAATTGTGATTAATCTGTGCACAGCACTACATTTTAATTTATGTTTGCATATACTCTTTATATAGGTAAAATATTTGATTATTAATGTATTTGTTATTTGATTATTAAATTATTTGATTATTAATGTGGTCCTGATACTTAATTATTATAAATTTTCAGAGTACTATGTAGTAAAGTACAACACATGCTTGCTTTTACTTTAAAATTCTTCTTCTTGTGATTATGCCTGAATATCAACTATTGTAGGTTCAGTCTTTTGTATGATTTATTATGCTACAATCAAATCAAGATACAATTTGGATCACCTTTACACCAAAGAACTAAAATGTAAAACTAAAGTAAAAGCTATGATATTTGTTATTTTAATTGAATCAGTCCATATCAGTACCTTCAATATCATCTGTGTTTAAATTCATGCATACCTCTTTTTTTCTTGTGAACTGGAGTCCCAAAAACAAGGCTCAGTTTTCATGGATTCAGTCGGGAATGTGTGTTAATGAATATAGATGATCCATCAAAGCTAATGCTGAGAAGTCTGTATCATCACAATCCACAGGGAAACCAGAGTGGATTTTGCTTCATTTCCATCGATTATGTGATCATAATTGTATAACCCATAAAGCGATTTGCACTGTGTAGGCTGCATGCATGATGCACATGCAAATGTCATCTTCCTCTCACAGATGGGTTCTCTAAAATTATCTGGTTTTGATGGAATGCAGAAATGTCATAAACGCATTTCACAACTGCCTACATGCCATTCCATTCATGGTAAAGACACATTTCTGCAGCTATTGACCTCTGAGCTTTGAGGTTTTTAATAAAATGGCAACGCAATTATTTAGAAAAATTTGCAGATCAGATCATAAAAATGGCTGTTAATCAAGTATAATTACTTAGGTATGTATACATGCTAACATGAATGCTTAACCCTTTTCTGTTCAACCTAGGCTCTTAAAAAATATGTGCTTCAGCCTTTAAATTTGTGCGAAATGTAAAATTTGTTACTCCGGATGCATTTTATTGCATATTTCAGATGGCAAATCCACTAGATGACACTGTCTGCATTTCTGAAATATTAAATACTTAGAATCTGACGTAAGTTAGGCTATGTTTTGTTTAAAGGTTCAAGAAACCCTTAAGTACCTTTTTTGAGATTTCAACAGATTTGTGTGTGTTGAGCATCAAAAAAGACAATGTTAGCACCTGTTAGCTTTAATTGTGGGGAAAACTGGATCATTTTGAGCTTTTGTCAGCTTATTTCATCTTCCGGGTTTAAGATCATTATTGAAGCAGGATCAAAATCTGTGATGTTGCGATATCTGCATGTCCAGTGATGATGTATCGGTTTCTCATTATTATTTATAGACTTGAGTTTTCTTATCTTATGAGAAGACCCTGCTCCTTAATTATTCATGACAGCATGTGCTTTCCCATGACAGACCCATATGTACAGACCTGCCAAGCTGTGAGACAGCGCATGGAATGCAGTATTTAGGTGGTTGTGAAGGGTCATATGTGTTTGTTTCCATGATCCATAGGGTTTCCCTACAATGCTGTCAGGGCTACCGATACAGCCAACCTGTTTGTTTGCAGCATACATTTTTTTGTTGGGAGAGCTATACAACAATTGTAAAATGATGGACCTTAGTGGACTTTGTACATTTATCAGTTGAGTTTGGTACCATTCAGACACATCGCCTTTGTGCTGTCATGTTCACCTATGTTTAAAATCTTCCAAATTACTGGCAGGTTTAATGGTTGGATTAGATAAGGAAAAAGACCTACTGTGGGCTACTGCTTATCTACTGTGTCTGTATTCAGTTTGCATTTCCCCCTGCTTTGCCGGCCATGCCCACTCCCCCTTCTGCTTACAGTGTTTCACACCCATCAAGTAGCATTTTTTTTTAAAACTAGGTAGACTTGAACCGAAAGAGGGGGTTTTATGAGCCTTTAGCGTGTCAGTACCGTTTTGCTACTGAACAAAGTGACCATGTGGAAAAATTTGTCCATATGGAGATAAACATGTGAGGTAATTGTATTTTAATACAAGTCATAGACACCATTGTTTTGTGGTACTTATTTGGTGTTGTGCAAAAAAAATGCACAAAATTATCCTTTGATAATATATCCCTGTAAGTATATTTAGTTTGAAAAGAAACAAAAGTTGGCACCATACTGCTTTATAGAGTTCATAGAACCTGCAGTCAAATGTGTTGAAGTATATTCTTGCAGCACAAAAATGTAGACTGGTGCATTAATTTTCAATGAGCCTGTGACATTTTTATCTGATATGCATTTATAAAGTACTTCTTACTGAAAATGAAAACTTTCCAGTTGATTTTGTTGTTTTTAAAGCTTTTATTTTTTTTCCCAAAAGCCAGTCACATTGCTTTTTGCTGTAGTTTCAAAGTAAAACATTCAGTGAGTTGAAAAGCATGTTCAGTTTTCTGAGTAAAGGATAAATGAGACTCAATAAATGTGGCAGCATTTTATTATGCTAGTTCATGCATGTATCCCGGCACTTAGGAAGTCAAATGTAACCGAATGGCACTAAAAGATTAACGCTCTACCTTGTTTGAAAATGTAGCATACCATCTACACAAAATTTCACTGTACCAAATACCACCATCACTTTGTCACATTGACAGTGGAAAAGCACATATTTTCAGTTGAAAGAGAAGTCACTAAGGTAAATTAGTTTCAAGGTGATAACACAGTATTGCGAAAGGACCTTTGCAGAAGTGAGTCTTAGGCCCAATCCCAATTCTATTTTTACCCCTACCCCAGAGTGTGAAGGAAAAAAGCTTAAAAATGTACCCCTAAGAAATGGGACACAAATACAATACCCATACACGTCATCATATGTCATCGCAAGCTCTTTCTTCATATAAGATCGACGATGGCAACTGCTGTAGTTATTCCAGCTGTGCTATATATTGATATTTATCTTCAGGAAATCAATGAAGGCAGCAATATAATGTGGCAAAAAGCTCGTAACTGTACTGTGTATTTACACCGTGGCTGTATTCATCTATGCAAACACAAGAAAACAACATTAAAACAGACTTTTCTGACATGATGAGTATTTGAGTGTTATCAGATGTGAAAGTATGTTGTGGGACTACTATACAGGAGATATTTTTATAGTTTATAGATTGTGAAATTTAGTATTTTTTTATCTTTTTTTTAAGTGTGACAATAAAACATGAATGCCATTATGTATTAAAACATATGCTTGTTTGTTGTAGAAATTCTTAATAATCCAAAAAAATACTTAAATTTGTGCATCTCCTGACTTATGTGTTCAGCTATGTTGCTGTTGTAGCTGGTGTACCCTGGGAAATTTGTATTTCTTGGTGGAAGTGTGGTCCTAGAAAAAATCAGTTTCAAGGGCTATCTAGCCCTTCCCCTTAGCCCTACGTCTTTAAACTAAAGAAAATTGAGACACCCCTACCCCTTCATGTGAACATGCAAAATGAAGAATATGGCTAAGGGAAAGGACAGTATTGTATACATTTATTAATACAAAATATTCTAACTTAAAATTAATAAACAGTCTCATTAAAATATGGAATACAGCTTTTTTATTAACGACCAAAAATTTGATATGCATTGTTTATTTATTTCATAAGTAATAAGTAAAAATATGTGTCGGCAACCAATCCACATGTAAGAACAGAAGCAATTATTAAGCAAACGTGAATCTACTTGTTCAAATGTGCATCATGCATCACACACTAAATTTAGTTTTGACTGGATATTTTCTATAAAACATCCCTCAATCACATTCTCATCTCATTTTTATTAGACAACAAAATTGTCAGTATATTTTTATTATAGTTGTCATCATCAATTAGTTTTTATTTAGTTTTCATCTAGTTTTTGTCAGTAGAAACTTGTTCGTCATGAAAATTATAGTGAAAAATTTTCAATAACGAAATTAATACTGATGAAATAAAAAATATTGTTTTTTACTTTACCTTTAATGTTAACATCAATTGAAAGCTGCAGCAAAATGTACAATAGTTGCACAATATCACAATTAGAAGAGAATTGTTAATTTCCTGTATTTCAATGTCACTGCTTAGAGCAGTTTTAAATGATAGTTTTCTGAAAAACAGTAAATATAATGCATGCTTTTGTGAAAGGTTTGTGTTTTGAATGAGCTTGGGTTTCAACATTATTGCAAACAGTATGTGTGTTTCCTGAACTGAAATTTGTAGGTCATGCAGAAATCCATACACAAGATAAATCCTGTGCAAATATAGCCTGATACAGCTGTTTAATTCCCTAAAGTCCTGATTTTAACTAAGCTGTGTGACTCATGACCAGCGACGAGAGCTCAAGGCCACGTTCAAGTTAGGTTAAATGTTATCTTGTTAACTTCTGTTGCAGTGATTGCTGCGCCTAAAGGCTTTCAAATTCTGAGAGTTTTTACTGCAATTTAAGGATAGTGTAGGGTGGATTTTGAACAAATGGAATGAGATCCTGGCCTTTTGCCAAACGGTTTGTCAACAGTTCATATGCCATAATAAATGTGAGGGCATTATTGTTTGCGTGTCACTTGAGCGCTCTATCTTTAAATTAATGGCGTACAAACATGCTGACTGCCCCTTTTTGGGACCTTGGCAGAGCTCAGCGTATTTAAGTCCAACTTGCATTTTGCGAGTAACCAACAAAACAAAAAAAAAAGTCAGAATCTGGAACACAGAAGTTGAACTGTTGTCTCAGTCTTAATGCTTGTTTGCAATAGGTTGTTTATCTGACTGAGAATATAGACTCTAAATATCGCCCGTCTGTGACTTATGCCAAAAACAGAAGTCTGATTGATTTAGGGGATCAGGAATGGAGATGGAGAGGATGAGGGAATGGAAAAGACCTCAAATGACAGACCGCAAAGAGTCTAGATGAGTTTTAAATATTTATCATTTGAGCTTCTCGTCACATTTGTCTAAAAGCCACTTTGTTTTATCGTTAATAATAAATGTCACTCATTTTCTCCTGTTTGCAGTTTGTCTGTGCGAATTAGTCTGCTGATGAATGTGTATGATTTTATGTTCATGTGATAATTATTTTATGATTTCATAAAACAATTTAATCATTTCTAAGGGCATATTCTGAACTGAACATTCTAATGTATTATTTTCTTTCTTTCTCTTTCTCTCTATCTCTGGTTCAATTTGCTTTCACATAACATTTCACCAAAATATTTTATAGTCAAATCTGAATTAAATTGTCAAGGTGGATTGGTAAATTTGTTAAACGTATTTATTGTACTAAAACAGTTACACAACTGTGCAATGTTATTTAAATTTAGAATAACTGCCTTCTATATAAATTAATTTTAAAATGTAATATCATTCAAAGTTGAATTCTCAGCAGTCATTGTTTATGTTTTAACATTTTTAAGGGTTCTCTATTATTTATATATGGGGGTAGATTTCAGCTCTGGCGGGTTAGATAGACACCTCCACTAGCCACTTTGGCTGGTTGGAAATCATTTTTAAATTGTAGTTTTCTTAAAAGCAGGGTTTGAAAATAAGCATGGCCCAATATTCGTGCAAATGTGATCTTAGAATCGAAAAGCAGCACGACTGACAAAAATAACTGTGTTCGCGCGAGCAGAAAGCAGGTAAATACTGAATGAGAGGATGATCACTAGCACATGATGTGATGCGCACGACTGTTAAAAAGCTTACTTGCGCCACCATGCCTAGAGGAAGCTCAACTGGTGTGATAGGGTCCCTTTGAAATAGACAGGACAAAGAGCGATAATCGTGCACCCACAGTTCTGCTGCTTTCAAGAGCTCAAGATTTATATAAAAAAAAAAACACACATATTCTTTTGTAAGCAGCAGCGGTCATTTTATAATATCTTTATAGCATAATTATTATGTATTTTTAAGTATACCTACTTATTTATTTATTTATAGGGGGGTGTAATTTTACTTCTTGTGATACATAAAAGATGTTCTAAATGTCAATCATATTTATTTTATTTCATAAAAAAGCACAGCTCTGGTAAACAAAAGTGAACTCTTTAAAAAAAAATACAAAATTTTTATGTTTCCAGTTTATTAATCTTATTTAAGACAGTACGGTATGTAACAATGTGAAAAAAGTACTTAATCAAAACCCTATCAAATGCACAATTATATTTAGAATTCTTTATCAAAAAGTGTTTTTATTAAAACATTGAAGACACATTATTGATAAAAGTGCACTTCTTTTTGTAAGGAATAAACTGCAAATAATAAATACATTTGTTTTTACCCAACATTATATCCTGTCTAACATGGCTGATCTTCAATAAAATGGCGTATTATATGTGCTTGTGTGTGTATTGAAATTGGTAAAGATGCTGCTGTCAGTAATTCATGGCTGACTTTTCATATTCCTTTCAGTTTTTTTTTTGTTTGTTTATTTTAGTTTTTTTTTTTCAATGGTTGAGCGGTGAAGGAGAATAATGTCAGCTTATTTTACTCGAGATATTGTGTGTGCCCAAGTTTTATGAATGCTTAGTATTGCTTGCATAATGCTTACCCATAATCGCTTATTGTTTGCTTTGTTGGCATAAGTTGCACTGACAAGGCATCATGGGACATAGGAATATTGTGTATTAGACTCTTCACGTCAGCGTTTTTGGGTTCTGGATTCATTAAAGCAACATAACATGCACACCGTTCAGAAGTTTAAGGTCTGTAACAAATGTTTGTTTTTTTACAAATTTACAGAATTTTGGTAACACTTTACAATAAGGTTGTATTAGTTAAGGTTGGTTGATGCACTTACTAACATGAACAAACAATAAACAATATATTTACTACAGTATCTATTCATGTCTGTTAACATTAGATAATGAAAATACAGTTTTGTTGTTAGTTCATGTTAACAAGCATGAGTTAACAAGTACATGTTGAACTATTATTGATAAATGCTGTACAAGTATTGCTCACTAATAGTTTATTTTTATGAATACATTATTGTAAAGTGTAAATAGAAATCTATTATATGCATCAAATGCATTGATCAAAATGCATTTTAAAATTTATTTATATTTAAAATGTGTTTTATTCTGGTAATACAAAGCTGAATTTTTCATTACTCCAGTGTTCAGTGTAAAAATAAAAGCACGACTATCAGTTTGGTTCGACATATTGTATCATCTACTGTTGTGACATCAACTACACAAACAAACACAAAATGGAGCATATATATATATATATATATGTGTGTGTGTAAAAAAAAACACATTGTTCATGGTGTGTCCCAAATCACAAACTTATGCACTATTGACACTGTGTAGTAAATACTGTAGTAGTGCACTCACATTGAAAATTCTAAATACAATAAGTCTACTTTTAATACAGTACCTGGATGATCAAATTAAATGTGGAATGTTGTGCACTCAAAATTATTGTACGCAAGTAATTATAACTTCTCCCATTGGTGTGACAACAGGAAATGTTTGGTAGTTTGGTCATTTATTTTACAAATTTGGCAACCGTTAAACATTGACTGGGAAATTGTTTACATTTCTGTATAGAAATGTATGTTAGTGTTTCATTTGGGTTGACACTAAACTCTTACAATACACGGTTTAGTGTATAGTATGTAATTTGGGACGCAGCCATTGTTTTATATGACCAGTGCCACAATTTGGCATCTGTTCGCATCGCTTATCTAGAAAACAATGTACTGTTGTTCATCTTAAAGGGATAGTTGAGCCCAAAAAAGCTAACATTTACTATTTACTCACACTCAAGTGGTTCCAAACCTTTTGTCAAAAGCAGATATTTTAAAGAAAGCGTAAAGGTATAATTCACCCAAAAATAACAATTCCCTCCTTGTTTACTTTCCCACAAGTGGTTCTAAACCTTTATGAGTTTCTTTATTTTGTTGAACACCAAAGACGATATTTTGAAGAAAACCCAAAACCTATAACCATAGACTTCAATCAAAGGAAAAACTAGTTGAAGGTTTTCTGTTTACTTCACTGCACTGTAAAAAGTGATTAGTTACTTAATGGGAGTTAACCAATTGCCTTAAAAGCAACAAGTTGACTTTACAAAAATAATGTAAGTAAACCCATTGTCTCTTGGAACTGTTAAGTTGACTTAATTTATTTATAATTATGCAAATTGTACTCACTTTTTTAAAGTCAGCTAATCCCTTTTTACAGTGTCAGACTTTTTTAGCACGTCTGTTTTCAAATAATTACTGTAATTATCACAATATTACATATTTGGTGCTTAATTAAGTCTATAAAATCTACAATTATAGCCAGCATTGAATTTAAAAGACACACTCGAGTCTGGAAGAGCAGATTTAATTTCATTCATTTTGCTACAAACAGAGAAGCTAAAACAAATATAATAAAGGTGTATTGGAAAAAAGTGATTAGTTTAATTTTATTTTTAAAAAAGTAAGTAAAATTTGCATAATTATAAAAATTAAGTCAACTTAACAGTTCCAAGTTACAATGGGTTAACTTACATTATTTTGAAAGGCAACTTGTTGCTTTTAAGGCAATTGGTTTACTTGTTTTAAGTAACTAATCACTTGTTACAGTTTGTAAAAAATGCAGAGTTCCACACAAATCCTTCATGTTGTCCCAACACAAACTAATTAGGTTAACTCCATTACTCTTACAAATTTAAGTGGATTGAATATAAAACAATCAAGTTGTCCCAAAAAAGACTTCAGAATTTTGTTGTTTTAACTCATTTTAAATTAGTAGTTTGAACGAGTCATTTTTTGGGGTGTTCAAATTATATCCTTTTTTGTTTAGCAGAAGAAGGACACTTTTGGGCTCAATTGAGTGTCAGGAAAAAGTGGGTACATTTTCAGTTTTGGGTGAACTACTGCTTTAATGACAGTATATCAGATTTTGTAACAAGATCATTCCCATCATTTAAGCCATGCAGCTGTGGCAGGTTTTTTCTGTAAAGCAGGGCATCTGGTCACACTTGTCCAGTCTCTTCTCCACCATCAGACCTCCAATCTCCATCAGAGCAGCAGAGATAATGTCGACAGCAATTAAAACCCTTGAGTCCAGAAGCATCTGATCCAGCCTCCTGATTGCCATCTATTCTATTGGAGACGAGGAGGAGGTCGATTAGAGATGCGTTTCATACAGTCTCATCATTAAACAGTAAATCATTCTGATTGAACATGCATCATCTTCTAGCATTTCATGACAAGCTCCAGGAGGCACATTGGCTTTTTAAGTGGCGTAAATCAGCTGCCATCTACGTTCATCATTCACAAATCCACTTGTAATTCTCACAGTTTTCCCTCTCTTTATTCTAAATCCTTGAATATTAAAGGCTGTTGAGAAGATGAGGAACAAGGCCCTTAGTTTTATCAGACATTATGGTTGTGAAGCAACCATATGAACTTTGAAGTTATTAGTGTTTAAATGAATTATTTGATTTTAAAATAAAGCTCTGACTACAACTTTGTTGCCAAAATGTTGATTATGGCAGAAAAAAAGTTAGAGGCAGATTAATTTTTTATGCATTTTTTTATGTGTTTTTTTAAGTTAAATACATTATAAATATAGTAAATTAAAATATAAATAGAGTTATACAATAATAAATACTACATAAACAAATCTACTCTATTGTACCCACATGTATGTTTTTTGAGAAACCTTTGTATTCATAAAATGTAATATTTATTTATTTTATTCAGTAATTTAATTCAGTAATAAGAAAATTTTCACAGTATGTCTGATAATATTTTTTCTTCTGGAGAAAGTCTTATTTGGTTTATTTTGGCTAGAACAAAAGCAGTTTTTAATGTTTTAAGAACCATTTAAAGGTCAAAATTATTAGCCCCTTTATGCTATTTTATTTTGTATTTTTTGCTATAGTCTACAGAATGAACCATCGTTATAAAATAACTTGCCTAATTACCCTATCCTGCCTAGTTAACCTAATTAACCTAGTTAAGCCTTTACATGTCACTTTAAGCTGTATAGAAGTGTCTTGAAAAATATCTAGTAAAATTTTATTTACTGTCATCATGTCATCATAAATAGGGGGGCTAATAATTCTGACTTCAACTGTGTGTATATATATATATATATATATATATATATATATGAGCAATATTACGAGTAGCAGTGCAATATAGCTGTATATCAGCACTTGTGTGAGGCATGCGTTGGCTTAAAGCTGCAGGCTGAGTGCCACCAGTCGTACTGCTACGAGTGTGATATTGCATTTATACTGTACAAAAGTTTGACAGCATAATCATGTCAAAAATACTTTTGTACGAGGAACTACTTTTTTTCCACCATTCATTCACATGTACAGCTGTCTGTCAGAACAGTAGAAACCGTTGCTACAGTAATTTACCAAAGCCACTTTAGAGCTAATATTTGAATGAAACTTTAGCATAATATCTAAAGTGACGACAAAACAGGTGATTTTGCTCACATTTTAAGATTATAAGGCTGAACGGTATGAAATGATTTCTCATATCAGTTGCAGTCTCTGTCGCTATTGTGTGGCGGAACTTCAACCATCCTTGCTCTATTCAGTATGACAGGGTGATGGCAGCTGGCGTGCTGAATCTTCAAAATTCTAAATATTTCAAAATAGGCACTATTTTATAAATAAACTGCATAGTTGCAATCTAAACAACTACATTCTCACCTCTAAAGTATATTATGTTGTCCAACAGCTGCAATATTTGTCAAACTGTAGTGAGTTGTTTAGTCCCTCTTTAGTTTTAGTGTGGGCGGAGTAATACACAAGGGTGAAGAGGCTGTACGATATTGCTTTAATATCTCATGGCTATCAGCCAATCAGATTCGAG
>CAIGQZ010032461.1:11759025-11770218 GCA_903798205.1 Danio tinwini | reverse complement strand
TTTTTTTTAAGTTGTTGCTCCTTTTCTTAGTTATTTGGCTTGTTTTAATCAGCTTTATTCCAAAAAAAAAGCTTAACTTTAAGAAGTGCAATTGTCTTGGACACAATATCTTATTTGGAGTCAGCATCACACTGTTTGTTATAGAAAGGAAAGTTTTTTTATTAAATGTTTGTTAATTGTGGCAAAGAATCAATCTCTCTGCCTCAATGATGCTTGGCATGATTGCACTGATTGTGCATTTCTCCTCTGGCTCTCTAATTGGCTGTTAAACAGAATCTGAAGTGCAGTAATAAATGTAGATTGTGTGGGCATGTAAAACCTGATGCATTTCACATATAAAGCCTTGCTTTGTTTTAGTTTGTTTAACTTGTGGCAGCGTTACATGAAGAGAATGTCACAGCAAACAATATGTATCAAGTCGAGACACTGCAGGCAAAAAACACTTAATGAGTCTGACAATTTTGTAATTAGTTTTTTAAAGTCTAATGTACAGAATAATCCTAAATAAGCGTTTAAGCATTTTCTTCATTCCACTTAATTTTTTTGTTACAATTCAAAATTTTATCTTTTGTTTTTTTATTATTTATTTATTTTTTATTCACCTTATGCATCGCGTACGAGCTGGTGCAGCCATTTGAATCTTTTTGACTCAAGACTTCTGATCTCATTCACTTCCATTCATTTTTAGAGGTTAAAACAGCTCGTTTTGATGCTTAATGTTGCAAACTGATATTTTCTCATTATATTATTCTACTTTGTCTGTATAGTCATGCAAACTTTTGTTTGTAGAGCAAGTAGTTTGACCGTTTTTGCCATTTATTATTCCTAGTCATTTCTCCTATAGGCAACAGAATCGGAAGTTCTAAAACAATCACAAAAACGAGCACACTTCTACATTGAAGAATGTCAATATTGAGCCTTAAATCTCCACTTCAGCAGCACTTACACCAAACTATAGTTGTATTCATGTTTGGATTCTAAAGATTTTACAGAGAAATCCATGTATACACGCATTCTAAGAAATGCTGGGTTATTTAAACCCAAATTAAAATATGAACTAAACCAAACATTGAGTAAAATTTGATCCTATTAATTTAATAATAAATATATATATATAACCCATCAGTTGGTTTATAGTCCATATTACACCCAAAGCTGGGTTTAATAACATGGTAATTAGAGTTTAAAAAAAGAAAATGAAATGCTGTATATAAACAAACCAACGTTATCTCACGGCAATTTGTACCAATTGTACCCACTGACAGTTAGGTTTAGGGATGGGCTTGGGTGCTAGGCCTCCTTTTAAAAATCATACATTTTTCTATGACTGAACTTGTGAATTCATACGATTTATCTACTAAACTGACAAACCGTTATGTTTCCTGGTAAGGCCAGACAGAAACAAATATATTACAATTTTTGTTTATATACACCATTAAATTGTTTTTTTTTCTATTTTTTTTTTTTACTTTAATATGTAAAACAAATAATGAAACAGGAATTTTGAACCTTGACTTTTCCGATTGTTATGTTAGAAATGCAAATGTGTGCATATGTAATTAAATTATGTCAAATTTACATATTTAAGCAGCATTTTAGGACATATATAAAAATCAATTCTTAATGTAATCAATTACCTAGAGAAGAATGATGATGCATATTATTTATTTTATGATAATAAATACATTTCTTTTATGTTTAACTTTTTTTACCCAATTCACCTGCAGTGTCTTGCGTTAATTGCGCTAAATGCAATCAGCATAACGAAACAGCTGAAATATTTAACAAACAAGGTTACCATTTAGGGAATACATACATTAATGTCAATCACTGAGTTGATTAATTGGTCATATTCATAGTAATAATCATACATAACAATTTGCCAAGTTCACATTAGTGCATAATCTTGAATTGAAATGGTTTTAAGTGTTAGAAAATCACATTGATGCTGGTTTAATCTTCATTACCAATCTTGATTTAAGGGCTTTTTTGTTTATTAGGCTATAATCACTTCATTAGGCTGGAATGCATTGAGCATAATTGCTGAAAACTGCAGAAAAACCTAATAAGCTATTGTTGCCTAATAAGGGAAAAACAGCAATTGTCTTTGCAGTTTGCTGAAAGAATCCAGAGTATAATGAAGATCTTCTTTGCCTGTTGTTTCCTCATATCCCGAAAGGTGTGTGTTTGTGTGTGTGTGCATATGTGTTTATGGAGTTTTTTTTTTTTTTTTTTAGTTCTTCCCTCCAGTTGCCAAAACAGAATCAGAACAAGAGGCAATCAGGAAATATTTACAGTATCAGCTGCTGCTCTTCTGAAGGGCTTTAATTGCCTAGTCAGATGAATTAGCTCCTATTCTTGAATTAGGTATGGGAGCTGAAATGGAACATTCAGTGCTAAAATGGCTCAATCTGATAGATTTAGCCATTCAATGTGCAATTTGTTTTGTTTGATTTGAAATGTTCTCAAAGATTTTGATGTTCTCAAAAAGTTGATTTCCGTGTCTAAACTTTTAAGTTGTCGAGGTATTTGTAGTGACACTTCTTTTAAATTGCAATAATATTTAAAAATATTGATATATTATTAATGTGTTTTTGCTCAAGTATAATTGTGGTGACCATACAGTATATATAGTGTCACCATTATGTATTTATCTTTGCCATGATGACATTACAGTGTCATGACAATATAGTGTTAAAATGCAATATAAAGACTTAACTAAGTTAATTAGGCAAATAGGGTAATTAGTCATTGTATAATGATTGTTTTGTTCTGTAGACAATTCGAAAAAAAAGACTGAAAACTAATGATATTGACCTTAAAATGGTTTAAAAATAAATAAAAACTGCTTTTATTCTAGCCAAAATTAAATAAATAAGACTTTCTCTAGAAAACAAAAAATATTATAAAAATAAAATACTTAAAAAAAATCCTTTCTCTGTTAAGCATCATTTGAGAAATACTTGAAAAAGAAACAAACATTCAGAAGAGGGCTAATAAATTAGATTTACATATACATATCCTTATTGAGGCTCACCTGAATTTATTTGATCAAAAACACATAAAAAACTATTAACATTGGTAAATAGTATTACAATTTAAAAGTACTGTCATTATGAATAACATGACTCTAGCTATGTATCCATCCACCCATTTTTATGTGCATTTTGGATATGCGCATAAAAAAAATCGGTATGCGCATAAGTGAGTACGACAAACTTTTTTATTCAATAAGAAAAGATAAACATATACTATGATGGAAACACTTTAACCAAACAAATTCCAGTATCAAGAGTGTCTGCTCCGTGTCTCACGCCTACAAACACCACCGTGCGTTCACTGCGTGCAGGATTGCCTTCTGAGGCGCAAATAATTTATTAAATAAATAAGCAGGCCGAGATTCACTCAGCTTCTCCTACCTCAGCAAATTCCGTTTCTACTGGTGCTATTTGACGCCAATTAATCAGGAAGTGACGATTTTGTTCTCCTTGACTTGTTGGATAGTAACGCTACTTTATACGCGCATCTTTTTTTATGTGATAATCTAGTTTTGTGCATAAAGTAGCTTGCATTTTGGAATGGAAACATAGCTACTGAAACCAAACAATTGGTCCCTGATAATTCAGCCTAAATTGCACTTTCAAATATAATAAAATGGAAAACTTATTTTAATTCTAATACAATTTCACAATAGTAGCCTACTGTCACAATCACCAGTGATCTTAAGTCTTTAGATCGCTGGTAAACACATAGTTTACTAACGGACTACAAATCCACAATGTTATGGACTACATATTCAGTCATGCAGCACACACACACCTGCTCCAAGTCTCCTCTGATTAGACTTTCACAGCTGAAGCTGCTCTAGGACTGATTCATGGACTATAAGTATAGCTCAAACACACACACACTGTTGCTGAGTCTTGTTATCTGTTAAGTGACATTACAACACATTACCTTTGTCTTGCTTTGCCATGTTTGTGACCCTTGTCTAGTTTTCTTGTTTTACTCCTGTCTTTTGCCTGCCTTGTGACCATCTGCCTGTTATTTCGACTACGACTCTGGATTTCCCTTATACATTGGTTTTAGTCCTGTTTGATCATTGATTGCCTGACCATCCTGTTAATAAAACCCTGCATTTGGTTCCTCACCTCCGTTGTCAGTGTCACATCCCCTGGTTATACCTACATACTATTATCATTTTATTATTACATTATACTCCTATGTAATTTGGGTAATTAAACACATTGTATGTTAGTGTAGTCTGTGTTATAATATACAAAAAAAAACAAGATATTGTTTGGAATGACATATTGTTAACATTCAAGTACCAATTTAAGTTCAGTGGAACAGTCTGTTTACTTACCGATGATGAAATCTCCTTGAGCCTGGAGTTTGTTTTCTTTCTCTTTTCTCTGTCTCTCTCTCTCAACAGTTTCTTGGCTTAACAGAACGCAGTTTCCTGAATGAGATTTAAAACATACGCAGCACCTGCTTCTAAAATACATCGAGGCCCAGAGAGCATCTCTAAATCTCCTCTAGAACAACATGTCTGAGCTTTAAGGGCCGTGTGGCCTTGCTGCTTAATGTGTCTCAAGGCTTTGTTCCAGAGATGCTTTCTCAGCATAAACACACACATTTCATCTACTTCACCCTTTTACCCCCCGAGGACCAATGGGGCCGCTTTGTTCCACCCTATTTTCTCTATGAAAGTGCTTAAAAATGTCTGTGACACCACAAATCAGCAGGCTGTTTATCCCACTTATGATATAGCAGAGACGAACGCTTGTAGACAACAAAGTCGGCCGTTTCTCTCTTCCTGAAGACATTCGCTTCGCCATTGATGCCTAGGAAAAGCCATTACCATTAATCATACCAAAGAATTGCACGGCGCCGGTCTTTTCTTGAGTTGTGTTTAGATTTCTTGTTGTGCCTTTGGCAGATTACTGTTATTAATGGCTGAAAGGCCGCTTCGCAAACTCTCATTAGATGTTATTTTAATGGTGAGACTGATGGATTAGGATGCTGCGAAGGCCACGCTTGCTTCTACAAACCAGTTAATACGAGCCAATTACTACACGTTCATCGGCCTCCACCATCTTTATTTATATTTACTTATTTTTTTTTCCCAATGACACTCAACTTGGTTCCAGTTCATTTCAGAATGATTTCAGCAGTCAGCATTTTGTTATATACAGTTCAAGTCAAGTCTCTTTAGATTTTTTATTAGATCACAGTTGGTAATAGAGGAGGGTTCAGTGGTTAGCACAGTCGCCTCACAGCAAGAAGGTGGGGTCAGTTGGCATTTCTGTGTCAAGGTTACATGTTCTTCCCATGTTTGCATGGCTTTTGAGTGCTTCGGTTTCCCCAACAGTCCAAAGACATATGGTACAGGTGAATTGAATTAACTAAATAGGCCATGGGGTGTCATGATGGCGCAGTGGGTAGCAAGATCGCCTCACATTAAGAAGGCCGCTTGTTCAAACCCCGACTGGGTCAGTTGGCATTTCTGTGTGAAGTTTGCATGTTTTTCTCGTACTCGCATGGGTTACTTCTGGGTGCTTCAGTTTTCCCTACAGTCCAAAGGCATGTGCTATAGGTTAACTGAATAAGCTATATTGGCTGTAGTGTGTGAGGGAGTGTATATTGGTGTTTCTCAGTGTTGGGTTGTGGCTGGAAGGGCATTCGCTGCGTAAAACATATGCTGAATAAGTTGGTGGATCATTCCGCTATGGCGACCCGTGATGAATAAAGGGACTAAGCCAAAGAAAAGTTAATGAGTGAATGAATGGTAATATGGAGAGTTTAAAGTCACTCTACCAACAAAAAGTATTTAAATGAATAATAATAAGAAAACACGCGTGTGTATGAATTGCATAAATAAACGGATAAATAAATAAATAGAGACATTTTATATATTACTGTTGTATAATTTTGCCTGCAAAATATGTTTAGTTTAATACTTTATGCTTGTCACATTGCATGTGTAAGTTATTGTGAATTGTATTTTTGATGTATTTTCTATTAAACACCAGCAGTTTAAATTTTACTCTCAAAATATATTGACAATATTATTTAAGATGAATATTTATTGCATAAGAAAGAAGTATTTCATTAGCTATTGTATATATAAATTTAATATGGAAAATGTAGTAACTCTTTTTATAGAGTTTAAATATTCATTAATTCATTTTTTTTTCAGTTTAGTCCCTTTATTAATCAGGGGTCCCCACAGCGGAATGAATTGGCAACTTATCCAGCATATGTTTTACGCAGCGAATGCCCATCCAGCTCCAAACCATCACTGGGAAACACTCATACACTCTCATTCACACACATACTGTCCACTACGGACAACTTAGCTTACCCAATTCACCTATAGCGTATGTCTTTGGACTTGTGGGGGAGAACATGCAAACTCCACACAGAAATGCCAACTGACCCAGCCGAGGCTCGAACCAGTAAACTTCTTGCTGTGAGGAGACAGCGCTACCCACTGCGCTGCCCAGAGTGTACATATTTTTTATATTTTTGTAGCAAAATTAAATATGTCTGTTGTATTTTTTTCCCTAATATTTCATATACATATATTAACAATGCAATCCATACATACGATGATTTGCATATACCTTTTCTAAGACAAGCATGCTTTTAATATATTAATAATAATTTTAGGATGTTTCGGAGCAAAGTCAGAAATGCCAGGGTTATTCAAATCTTCTTTATTAATGTATTGAAATGCAATTGAAAAATCCATTTTATGCACACAACACTTGCATAAACCTCCAAATATATCAGGATGATAATTATTTTTTTTTATTAATTTATTGTAAACAAAAAACATTTTAGGCAGTGCAGTGGAATGGGTCAGTTGGCATTTCGTCATGGAGCATGTTCTTATGTTCGCATGGGTTTCCTCAAGGTGCTCCGGTTTCCCCCACAAGTCCAAAGACATGCGCTATAGCTAAATTGGCTCTAGCGTATGTGTGTAAATGATATGGCTGTTTCCCAGTGATGAGTTGCAGCTGGAAGGTTATCCACTGCTTAAACATATGCTGGATAAGTTAGCGGTTCATTCCGCTGTGGCGAACCCTGATTAATAAAGAGACTAAGCCGAAATGAATGAATGAAAAAACATTTTAAAAATCGAATGAAATGCTTCTATGAAAAGCCTCATTGTTTCTATTTCTCAATGAATTTTAATAACAATAATTAATAATAACATTTTTTACAAATTCCAAAATACTACATTGATTAAATTTATTGAATTATTATCCATTAATTTACATCTTATACAACAAGCTGTCTCTTCAAATCCCAGCCTTTTCCTAGCAGTGCTGCATTTTTTTTATTTTCCTCATCCATGTGTAACTCGTAAGTAGTTGCTGTAAGTAGTTGCTGATGTGTAAGTAGTTGCTGATGTGTTTTTCATGAGACATTGCAGCAGCTTCATGTCAGCCTCGTGCTCCATCTCTCCAGACATTTAAGGCAGCGTTTTAACAGTGACGTCCCAGGAACTGCATTAATAAATGTTAGGTGTCTTGCTGACATTTAGCAGTAATATCCGGCCTGGCAGAGGCTGCGGTACATGTGGAGCAGATGGAGAGTGTATGCAGGCTATAAACAGGTCTGTCGGACTTCCTCTGGGCGAAGGCTTATGCCACGGGTGAGGATCAATACAGTGATCCACAGTAAGAAAATGTACTGTAAGCCTGTTCTGTGGATTTAAGCTCAGTTAGAGCTCGGCGGGTGTAGGAATCAGATTGTGTTAGATATGAGAAAGCCTTCAAAGCTTCAGATGGACTAATCAGTTTTGATGGCTTCATAAAGGCTCAGATCCAGGAACACCTTGTTGTATGCAAGTTTGTATGAGTTTGTAAAAGGGATATGGTACAATAATATTAGCCAAATAGGAATGATGTGTCATATGTGTGCTCTTATGTTGGGAAAAAAAGTAAATTAACATAATTACTTAGTATTTAAATTACTTTTCTAATTACTTTATCAGTACTTTATGTACTTTGTTACTCAATAAGTGATTTAGTTGCTTGATTAATAGAAAAATTCCACCTAAATCTCAATTCATAGTAGAATTTATACTATTAATTCTTTAAATTGGCCTTCTTTTAAGACATTTTAGTTTAGTTTTTCTCATTAAAACTTACATTTTAAACAATATATGTATCCAAACAGGCAGCATGGTGGCTCAGTAGTTAGCATTGTCGCCTCACAGCAAGAAGGTTGCTGGGTTGAGTCCCAGCTGGGCCAGTTGGCATTTCTATGTGGAGTTTGCATGTTCTCCCTGTGTTGGCATAGGTTTCCTCCAGGTGCTCCGGTTTCCCCCACAGTCCAAAGACATGAGCTATAGGTGAATTGAATAAACTAAATCAGGGGTGTCCAAACTCGGTACTGGAGGGCCGCTGTCCAGCATAGTTTAGCTGCAACTTGCTTCAACACACCTGCCTGGAAGTTTCTAGCATACCTAGAAAGAGCTTGATTTGCTGGTTCAGGTGTGTTTAATTGGGGTTGGAACTAGGATATGTAGGACACCAGCCCTCTAGGACCAAATTTGGGCACCCCTGAAACAAATTGTCCATAGTGTATGAGTGTGTGTATGAATGAGTGTGTATGGGTGTTTCCAAATACTGGATGGCGGCTGGAAGGGCATCCGCCGCTGGGTAAAACATATGCTAGAATAGTTGACGGTTTATTCCACTCTGGCGACCTCTGAAATAGAGACTAAGTCAAAGAAAAATGAATGAATCCAAACACAGAATGTTTCAAATTAATGACACAATATTTTATAGATACCATATATTGACATGCATTTTGAAAATATTTCAGTGTTTCTTAAGCATATGCAGTTGTTGGACTAATAAAACCTTTAGATGTCTGAATAACAAAAATATATATTTATAATTTATATAATTAATATAAAATTATTTATGTAATATATATAATTACTTTACTTTTTTGAATTTATACATGATATTATCATGAACTGATTTTGTTTAGCATATGTAGTTGTCTTGATAAATAATAAATTATTCTTCAGAATATATATTACTCTGCTTATCTGAATTAATAAAGAACTGTTGAATTGGTGCAGTTTTTTTTAACTAAGTGCATTATAAGTAATTGTAATAAAATTGCCTAAATTGAAATGCAATCCCTTACTTTACTTTTTTTTAGCTGAAAAGTAACTTAATTAGTTTTATCTAGTTATTTTGAAGTAATTACTCCCAACACTGTTCTTATGTATATGTTATGTTATTAGATGAATTATTTATTCAGACATTGTTCCCTCCTTAATGGGTGTTTCTGTATGTTGGGTTTAGCATGATTTACCAACCAGAGTTTTTAGTTAAGCAGTTAAACATTTTTAATAAATGATCATTTGATTATGCATAATCGATTTACACAATTTTTAATGAGGGATTTTATCTTCATTATGAAATCAGAGCAAAATTCACCCTGAGATGTATTATCACTTTAATCACATTTGACTTTGTCCCATAATAAAATTAACTGAACATAAAACAAAAAATGAAATGCTTTTCACAAAAGAAAACTTTCGAATCTTTCGAATATATATATTGAGATCAATTGTACACTGTAAAACCCAAAACCCAACAGTCAACTTTATCAAATAAAATGAGTGTAGTTAACTCAAAATTTACTGAAAGTTAATTCTACTCCTTTAAAAAGAGTTTTGAACTCAGTGTTGAAGGTAATGAGTAAGTTAAATACCCCATTACTTCAACTTAAGTAGAGAAAGTTTACTGTACTCATATAGATTAGTTTTTTTTAACTCAAATGGTTTGTAGCAATCGTTTTCCTCGGACAGTTTGAGTTGCCTTAACTTATGGGGTTTTACATTACTCAGTTGGTTTGAGTTCTCTTCATTTATCAGGTTTTACTGTGCTCAAATTGCTTCATTTACCCAAATGGATTAAGTCCACAGTACTCATTAGGATTGGTTTTGGAACTTTTTGAAAAAAGTTTTATTGCAATTGGTTTCTTCAAACAGTTTGAGTTGCCTTAACCTTTTGGGTTTTACAGTGTAGTAATAAATAAAAGTTAAGTAATGTATTTAAAATGTATAAAAACTATTAACAATTCTAAAGTAACCTTATCTTACCATGAATGTTATTTTATGAATTATTAAATGATCAAATCACTTCCAAACCATTATATAAATGTTATGCAAACCATTATATAAATGCAAATTAAAATTAGTTTTTTACATTTTGCACATTGCATTTTGCAATGTGTTTTTTATTAAAATGATAAACCAGATTTAAATAGGGTGCATGAGTGAAATGTCAGCCAGGAAGTAAAATCTTAAATAGCACAAAAACGCAAACTGAAATGTGGTTGGCCACTATAAATATTGTTCAGATGGTCTCTTTCTGTGTAAGTGGGCTGTTCTTGGGCAGAATAAGCAGCAAAGTGACTCATTGCCAATCAAAATCTGAGTATGTGAGACCACTGGGACTGGCATTAGAAATCCTCTAAAAGATTCTGTAGCTGATCAGCCAAAACTAGTTTTTTAACAATTTTTAAAGAGGTGGACACTTTTCGGTTGATGATGAAAGACTAAAGCAAGACACTGCATGTGAAAAGTACTAATGCTTTTCTGCATGCTTCCCTAGTTGATTGTTACATTGAGAATTGCAAAGATTTAATACATAAGTTCATTGAATATGCACTAATGTGTATGCAAACTTATTTTTTTCTGTTATTTGTTTTCACAAATTAGTTTCCATTTGTTTTCCCACAGATGGCATTTAGGGAATCTCATTTTATCATGCAGAAAGAAATAAAAACATTTTATTTTTGTAGAATAAATTATTATATATAACCACACATCTATAAAACCATTCAGAATAAAGATATAAATAAAACTAGGAAGTTTGGTGTATGTAAGTGCTGCTGAAGTGGAGATTTATGGCTCAGTACAGGAGAAAAAACTCATTTTGAGAGTACAGCCTTTAAAAATATGCCTTAAAATTAAAGTCTTCAGACAAAAGAAGCACTTAAAAGTTTACTTTGATTTGTTTTCTTTCAATTAGACTTAAAAAAAAAATATGAAAAGCCAAAAAGCCCACAATCTCACAATTGATTAGTACATGAACAAATAGTTTAACCTCCAATGTCTACTTTAAAAATAAAAAATTTGAAAATAATTAT